>VKOC01000802.1:0-21720 GCA_009364415.1 Spea multiplicata | reverse complement strand
CTTGTACACTGTAGAATGTTTCTATGAAAAAAAGCATAAAATAAAAAAAATGCATAGAATTAAAAATGTGACCTATGCACATGCAAACATACAAACACAAGCAAAATTCCACTGTCTCTCACAGTTTCACTTCCTTAAAAATAGCAAAATCATCAAAAGGTGCTATTTTTGAAAGGATGCATTACCTTGCTGCTATAAACCACTTTGCATTCACTAAAATATCACAGCTGGTTTTGTTTAAGATACAGTATTAAAATTAACCTCTTGTGAAACCTCCACTTCCATCCATGCATATACGCCATACTTACAATAGCAAGCACAAGGATTGTAGCAATGTTTTATTGTTTGTTTATTGTTGTACAGTATAGTAAATTAATGTCGCCTGCTAATCAAATTATACTTAGACATCTACGCTATGACAGTCACGGTTCATGAAAAATTTCCCGATAAATAAGCCTGTGATTAAAAAAGCATAAAAGTGTAAGGACTGACCTTTCTCCTTTAAATAGGTCTTAATGTGTATCTAATGAGGCTATAATGGCACAGCAATACATTAAATATTAAATATAATACACTAGCCAATAAAGCACATTTTTGCCTGGAGTATAATCTTATGTATAAGTTAGCTTCTTTATTTTTAGCCCCATTTTTATGTAATATATTTTCAGCCCTTAGCTCTCATGCTAAAAGAAACGTTGAGATCCTTATTAAAACTTGCCAGGACAAATAAAAGAAACCCAATGGGCTATTTTTAAATATAGTTATGTTCACAAAATAATGTTTTTTCATAATTACAACAAATATTTGAATGTAAGATATTTCACATAATTGTACCGTATTCTACTATAAATTAAGTAACCTGGCACTTTACAAATTTTATAAACTTAGCTATGAATAATTGGAAACTCTGTAAATATTTAGGGGACATGGGGTCATTCCTCTAGACGTGAGGAAGGGAAATTTGGAACACAGCAAATATACAATAAAATTAGTAACAAGAAGAATAAAAATATAAATGTGGTGCTACCATAGGTAATGCCGGATTTGCCCTTTTCCCCACCACCCAGCTACTTGACTTGTTGATTTGATTCAGTTATTTTTGTTTATAAACCTAACTTCTACAAATGTTTAAAACTACAGGAAGTAGAATGAATCAATTTAATAATTTGTTTTCTTTTAGATCCTGTCTATTATTAAGTATGATAAATCAACAAAAGCTCAAAGTGATACATTTTTAATAAAACCTGAATGCCTGAACGTTTTCACTTCTCCAGTCATTTTTGTTTTGCTATCCTAAAGTACTTTATAGAAAATTGAATGTTTGGCATGTTTTTTAAGTAAACGCAATATTGCTGTATAATAGACTTGATGCATTCAATATTTTATACAGAGATACTGACTTGCTCTGAACAATTTCCAATATCAAATTTTACTTGTTTGATTTACTTTAGATACTTTTGTGCAATTTATCAAAATGCAGGAAGATAAAATCCTGTAGATTTTACGCTTGTATCGGTTTGTCTTAGTTTGTCAATTCTAGTTTTGTCAGACACTTTTCATCAATGCAAAAGGGCTCTGTAAATTGTTAGTGCTATATATTACAGAGTTACATAGGCTGAAAAAAAGAAATGCGTCCATCAAGTTCAGCCTTTCCCATATCTGTTAATTTCCAAAAGGCAAAAAAACCCAGTTGTGGATCTTTCCAATTTTGCACAAACTAGGGGAAAAAAATCCTTTTTGAACCCGGTGTGACAGAGCCTGTCCTGGCATGTGTATTTGGGTGTTGCTGTGGCAGAGCCTGTCCTGGTATATTTGTTTGGGTGTCGATGTGGAAGAGCCTGTCCTGGTATGTGTGTTTGGGTGTCGGTGTGGCAGAGCCTTTCCTGTGCGTGGTGTGTTTGGGTTCCGGTGTGGCAGACCTGTGCCTGGGTGTTATTTGGTCATTGTTTCCTGCTGTTTAACTTAACTGTAGGAATAAATGTAACTATTTAATTGTTACTGATCCAGAGATAAAACACCCTCCTGAATTTGTAGTCACATCAGAGGACATAACCAGAAATCAGTGAGAGGAAAAGTAAAGGTTTTGTGTTACTTATTCTATTTCAATTTGCATATTTTATTTTGAAAAGGATCAGCGCTAAATTGTGGCTTCAGGTGTCCTGAGTATGATGACTTTTAGTGTACGGATGTCCTTCCAATCCCATCACATAAGATTCTATCCTATATTATCTGCCGAGCACTGATGACATCTTTATCCAGTACAGATGGATGCTGAGGTGTCTAATTTATTTATTTTCATAAAAAAGGGGCACCCTAATTCTCAGCACCAGTCCCATGATGCTCTTAATCTGGCCCTGACTGACATTGCACATTGTTTCCTAGTTTGTTGTCTATAACAATTCCCAAATCCTTCTCGTTTGTAGGATTAAAATATTATAATTATGTGATACCAGTATGCTTGAAGGGTGTACCCACATCCCACTATTTTGTTAATTGACCCCTAACCTTTTATGGGCACAAAATGTTTATGACATCTTTATTTATGACATGTTTATAAAATATGTTTGCATATTTTACACCGTGTATTAAGTATGTTATATTAATTAAAGTTTACATTACACTTAAATGCTGCCAATGCCCTGTCAATGTTTTCAGTGTGGCCCGTTGGACATTTGCACGGTGTGCCAGATGGCCAGTCCAGGGATATATCTTTATTTATATATATATATATTATGAATAAAAAATATATTTTTTTCAAACGTTTCAACAGGCCACTTTTTCAAATCATATCCTTTGCAAAGTCCAAAAAGATAAAACCTTTAAAACTCTATAGGTTTTCTTGTATCTGAACTCAAATTACCTCAACTATCTGCAATGCTATATTCTAGAATACATTTATAGAAAAAAAGGTGCTTCTGTCAGATTTTTCAATACTCCTCCATCCGACCAGGGAGCATCTTCAGACGGGGACCTCTCCAACTTCACCCTCAGCAATGCAAAAAACGAGACATCAAATCCACTTTGTTGATATGTACTAGTTTGTTATTCTTTATACCTGGCGGATAAAGTATGTTTTTTTTACATAGACCAAGTGAGCTCCCGTCTAGAATACATTTACCCAGAGGCCCCAGGTGATACTTTCTCAAGTGCTCAGGTAAACAAGTAGATGACATAGCATGATTTACAACAGGGTTATACAGCTGAAAAACTACCTGCATCATCCTCAGACAGACTTTGTGGCAGAGTAGTGAGAGTTGTGATACAACAATACCCAATTGGCTATACCTTGTCCAAGCCTGGCTTAACCTCATAGTATAACTTTGCAATTATCCCCGTTGTTGCACTTAATAGTGTGCTTTAAACACTCAATAGCTTACACTTGCAGAAAAAAAACACATTACACTTTATTAGTTTGAGTACATTCGGGGGGGTATTTCCCTTAGGTAAATCACTAGAAGCTGCAGATAATTAATGTAAATGTAAAGTAAAATAGGATTGCTGCATTTTATTAGAATATCTTGTACTACTGTTCCTGTGTCTATGTTAATAAATAGTTTGATTTATTCATCCTCTTAACCTATCAGATAATTTGATTTTGCCTTTTTTAATTGTTTTAAGTAGTAACATTCCATCGGTTGTTATACTAAACTACAGTGTCTTAGTTCCTGGATTTCACTTGCAAAATTGTGGAGGAGGGTCTATGAATGAGTATGTGTGATTGAGTGAATGAATGAGTATCTGAATGAGGGAATATTTGTGAATGAGTATCTGTAGATGACGGAATGAATATTTGTGAATGAGTGAATTAATATCTGTGAATGGGGGAAGGAATATGTGTGTGTGTGTGATAGAATGAATGTGTAAGTGGCACAGGGAGGCTGTTTGAGGGCAAAGATGGCAAGTCCTATGCTTCCTGTCTGAGTGCTAGGCAGGTCCTGTGGATGCATTCTGGGTGCCAGGGCTGACATGATACTAAGAGGTGGGGAGCATAAAGGCATAAATACACAAGTGGTGCTGGCTTGGGGCAATATTCAAGGGTGTGGGGGCATTCATTCACAAGGGGTTGCTGGCTAGGAGAATCACATAAATCAATACTAAAGGGAGGGCTGTCTGATGGGATAAATACACAATGTGGGGCTGTCTGGTGGGATAAATATACATTGTGGGGCTAATTTTTAAGTCAATAATGTTGTATGGCCCTCGAAAAATCATTGACAAAAAATCATTGCAGTGCCCTTGTGTTACATTAGGTAAATGTCAAACTGGTTAAACATCATTTATTTTTTCTTGCAATTTAAGACTAGTGAGATATCTAGCATTTGCTACCTCAGCAAGAAGAAAAAATCATGAAATTGCTCATCATATTTTTCATCACCCATCATCCTTTCACTTGTAGGCATGAAGTATTATTTTATTCATTTGTAGAAAAAAACTGACTATTGTAATATTTAATAGTTAATTGTATATTGCAGAAAACATGGCTATTGCATGATTTTTGCATATTCAGCATAAAAATGTTTTAGACATTTCATTAAACAAATAAACATTCTTTTATTTCCTGTTTGCAGAATTATTAAATGTTACAATAAAAAAACCCACCAGATGATTAGCAAATCAGGAGGAAAGAAAGTCACAGTTGCATGGCGGGACATAGGATCAACTCAAAGAGACAGAAAATGTGTCAATCATTTATTACTATGTATTAGTAGGCTTTAACTATTTCAGTGTCAATCACATATGTGATAACTGGTTAGCACAGTGACGTGGTGGCACTGATAAGTAGCAGTCACGTATTTTCAGTCAGTCTAAGGGTTTACAGAATTTAGTTTTATTTCTGGGAAAATAGACAGTAAAGTAAATTTGTTACCTATGCTAAGTATCAAATGCACCCTGCTGAGTCAATGACACTGATGAACCTCAATCCCCTCTGGTCCTCTTATTTATACTCTTTTCTTATCCCTGGTTACCTTTTTTTAAATGTAAAATGTCTTTCCCATTCAGGATATGAAGAATAAGATGATAAAGGTGGCCATGGTTTGTGTAATAATACTAATAATACAATAATAATAATAATAATAATACCTAGCAAATCCCTTACAATTTCCTTCCCAGATGGCCATTAAAGCAGCTATATTGGGGAGCTCGCTCATTATTATTGCTAGGCTAGGTTAATAGTGTTCTTCTCTCTCTCCTGGCTAAATCACATCCATTAAGTTGAATTATTGTTCAGTGTGGATACTATATGCAAAGCTTGCATTTCGGATATAACACTGCCCAGCGTGGAGCACACATTGTAAGTGTGTGTTTTCCAGGCTGGAATAATTTTGCATAATGTTTTGAAAAATTAAAGCTTTCCTTAGCATCCCAACCACTGTATATAACCATACAAGTTGAAGAATGTCATTAGATCTCATTTACACATATTTGCAAAGACTTATTTGTATCATACATCAATGTTCTAAGTCATTTGAAGTAATGCAATAAATCACTGCACTGAAAAAAAAACAAATATATGAGACTTTTTAGATAAATGTTGCTTTCGGTGGGCATTTATTTAATCTTATTATGTTCATTTTCACATTAAAAATATACTATACAATAATGTGTTTACAACATGTTAAAAACCATGTCCAGTGAATAAATTATAAAATTACTTTATAATATATGACCTATTTGTGTCACCCATTTCTGCTCTAAATACATATTTAGAGGGATACTGATATAAAATTATATGGTTACAAATTATATGATTACAATTATATGGTTAAATTCTGATTTGGGGAGTCGAAGAGAAAAACTTTAAACTGAAGGCAATTATCTCTGTTAAATTTTAGCACTTTTAAAAACAAGCTTTCATAATCAATAGCCCTAGTGTATTTTTTAACACCTTAGGCACATGTGTATTATTCACGCATGCACAAACATCTTTAGAACGACATTCAGCTTGAACAAATATGATGTTTATTAAATAGTAGGAATAAGCAAAAAAGGGATATGTCAAGGGTCAGTGTTTAGGAATGTTCCATGAAGACTTGTGAAGCATGCATATATTATAGCCCATTTAGTAATATACCGTCCTCAAAGCCTGTTGCTGTACAGACAGAGTCCTCGATCCACTGTGAGAAGTTAGAGTGCTGATCTCGGCCCACTCATCTATTCTATCACACTTTTACCATAAAAACTCAAATTCTAGTGTGTGTCACGTTATTTCAATCCAACACGCCAGCCATATTTTCATGTTAAATTAATATTAATCAGTTTTAGTGTGAGCAAATCGCTGCAGCAATTCTTTCGTTTTTGGAATTTTTTGAATTTTTGAAAATTAGGCTTCTGTCTCATTTAACTCCTCCCTCAGCAGCCTCTACTGAGAGCAGGAAGTATTCTTCAGTACACCTATTGCTCAATAGCACTGTAGTCAGTGTAAGCTTGTATTGCACTGAAATCAATGGGAGTAACAGCAACCAATCAGATGTATATGATATGTACTGATAGTTTGCATGTACAGAAGTGATTGGCTGCTGCTACTGATGTCAATGGGAATGCTACTGAGCATGGAAGTATAAGCATGTACAACCGCTCTGTGTGCATGTGCAGCATCTTGTACATACGCACCGAAGCAAATGTGTCAGTGTAGGTAATACTATTTACTTAAATGAAAAAAACGAATAAATATCTTTAAGGAAGTTTATGTACTTGAATTGGTAAATTATACTTAATAACGGAATCTGTAACGGTGCAGCTCCAGACTAATGTTGAAATCAGCTAATTAAATGTAAAGCATGCTTCTAATGAACTCATTGATATGATTAAGGTGGATCTCTGCTTTAAGCTACCCACTGCCTCAAGGGCATGCAATGTATTACTAAATCATGCATTAGCAGCCCATCTGCCGTGGAATAATACACATATTCATATAGTAACCTATTCTAGAAGGATATGTACAATTTATTCTTATTTAATTTTTATAGGACTAGGTCCTAAGTATTCTTGTTCTACTAACACCACATAATTAATATTTAAACATTTTCGCTGCCTTTCCTTCAGGTTATTGCAAATGGATGTACATTTCTTAATAAGATTATGATGCAACTGCCGTTTGTACAAATCTTACTATTTGTGCAGAAATTAAAATATCCATGGAATTCTGTTTAATATGATGAGTGTGATATTTGTAATTTGACATGGAAAAACATCTAATGTGACTCTAGTCTCTATAACGATGCATACAGTGATATCCGTTTGTGAAAATATATGTAGTTTATGTGAGATGTTACATATTATTGCAATGGCAGTCTATAAGTTGTGAATGTTGAATCTTTTGCAGAGATTAAGATCAGGGATACAAAATGGTGTTAATAATGTTTAGAGAGAAATGTTGAGCCAATGTGCTTATTCGCTTATTCCTAATAATATTCCATTGGTTTTCTGGCGATTTCTCCACAATTAGGTATTAGTAATTAGTAATTTTTTCAAGTAAAGGACATTATTGTCTATAAGCTCCTGGACCTTAGCTGGTCTCCCTCATACTCATCTTACCCCCTTACAATCCATCATGAATGCTCCAGCCAGGTTTATCCATCTTTCTAATACCACTTATTGGTTGTTTTTATTTAAAACGTATTTATTAAACACTTCTCCCCTATGTCAGTGTCTTTACGAACAGATTGTAACAGGATCCTGACTCTCCCCTATAAAGCTCTTCATAGCGGTTCCCTATCTACATCCCCTATCTCCAAAATATACCCACTCAGTCCCTCTGCTAGCCCTCGTCTGTCAAATACTCTAATCTTTACCTCTCATCTGTGTATTTAACACTTCTCAATGCCCCTATTATTTGGAGTACCCTACCCTGGCTTTTAAGACCCACTTCAAGAATGCCTACTAACTGACAGGTAAACTCCCCGCCTCACCTCCTGCTATCAGGTGTCTCCTACTATACTCTTCGGCCACTGTACACGTCCAGTAATATAATGTATTTCACAGTGTCTACTCCGGCATACATTTATTTGACTGATCCATCTCAAACATTGTCACTTACGTCTCTCATGTAACATATCCTACACTATATGCCCTCCACACCTTTTGTGTCTGTAAGTCCCAATTATTATGTTATGCACTATTTGTTATGGCCTGCTTACGTCCAATGCCGAGGAATATTATGGCGTTATATCAAACAATACATAATAATAACTGTGTAGGGCTGTATAATTTGTCAATATTGTTCATGTGTGTGTCCCGCATAGTTTGTATTAAAATGCCAGCTGATAAGATTGATAATTGTTCCATCAAAGGTAAACCTGTAATAATGTTTCTTTTTGCAGGAACATATTAGCGCTTTGGTATGTACCATTCAAAGTAAATATTGTTGTTAAAATGTAACTTCTTTATGACTGTTGAAAGTGTAATTGTTTTTATGTTTCACAGTAATTTGAGTTGATATTAAAATACATTTCTTATGATAATAAAAGGCACCCGGATTACCTTTCCAGTAAACACAATATAATTAACAGGGTTTTGTCTTACTGAAATATGGGTTTTTTTTCACGCTGTTGTTCAAGAATGCGGTATAATTTTTAAGATCTATGTAGCTTGGTTACTAAACTAGGAGATTAAGCAAGATCTCCTAAAGAAACATTGATCTGTAATTCATTAGTGAGGCAGAAAAAGGAAAGCTATTTTGGTATAAAAATAGTTATGTATACACTATTCCCACTCCCTGTTCGCTCTGAGAAAACGGTGCTTTTATTAAGCCCTTATATGTATAAAAAAAATGTTCTATTGCGCTGATACTTATTTGTATGGAACCATTTCCCACTAAAAAGGCACTTAGAACTATTTACCAGATTTATTTCTTTTTAAGAATTTATAAGGGTGTGATAATAATATTCCCTACAGTAACTCACAGTACAGATCCTATTAAAAAATAATTAACTCATAATAATCAAATTAAAATTAAATAAAACGTAAAGTAAACTGCTACTTGGTATGCATTTTGCTTATTACTTTCAGTTTTAAAATATTCAAGAAAATGTTTAATTTTCCATTTAAAAACCTAAAACCAGAAAAATATATGATGTATGTTGAACATGCTGAATAGGTAACCAGGCAACTCATAGTTTTAAGCAGAATCCTTACACTTTTTATTACTAACTACTACTACTACTACAAATAGCTTTTTTTCTCCAAACAAAAGATATGCTCTATATTCTGTAGGCCGAGATAGCTACAGTAAAACATGAGGTATAAGACTGATTATGATTCTTCATTAACATTTTTAACTTGTAAAATCAGTCTTTATGATTTGAACCAAAGTTTATGATTCAGAAATGACACCAATGTGTATTTGTACTACAGAATTGCATTTAACATTTTTTGGATCCTTGATCCCTGTCATACACCACTTCATACTAAAAACTGCTGGTTACATTCTCAAAGGGTAAAGACATTGCAAAGCCATATCACATAACATTTATATATTATATATATTTTTTTTTAGGGCTGCCCATCTCACAAACCGGGCTTTACTGCCACTCGAGAAGCAGATTCGGCCCTCCAGTGTGCAGCTGCCATACCTGGGAACTTCCCAAGGCAGGATACCCTGAGCGTGGCTTTATGAGGGGGCAGACCTAGCCACATGAGGGGCATGGATAACAGTGTTAGGGGTAGGACTATCCCCAAACAGCATTAAAAGTGAGTGGGAGCGGGAGGGGCACTGGACAGGAAGTGTTTGTAGCTAAACACCTCTCTCCGCCCGGGGGGGAAAAGGCGAGTGAACTAAAGAACCGATATAGCAGTGCTTCACCAGACACTCAACATAAACACACACACACAGATACTCACAGACAGATACGCACACACGTGCCCAGACACTCACACTTACACACACATCCAGACACTAACACAACCAGGCTCTCTAGACACAACTAGACACACTAATGCACACAGACACTAACGTAAACAGACACTCAAACTAACACAACCACTCGGACTAACACACATGCACACAGACACTGATACACAGATCAGGGATAGGCAAAGTGTCCCTAACACAGAGACTCCTACTAACTCTCACACACTAACATACCCACACACCCCATTGTCCTGCCCCCCCGATCCTCCCATGACAGAGAGCCATTCTTACTACACAAACAAGGGTGAAAATATAAAATATTACAAGTCTTTTTTCAACTTAATATACTATACTATACTAAATCATTAAAATGTAACCTCTGTAACATTGCAGCCCCAATAATCTTCCTTAAAGGGGGTCCACCATCTGTTACACCCACTTTTGACCTCTCTAAACAATCCTATGTGAGAGAAGTAAATACATGGCAAGACAAACAGACAGATTTTTTTACTTTATAATGCCAGTTGGTCATCTGTGGGTTCATGTTTTCAATTAAATAGCTATTTTCTATCCTCTGTGTTATTTATTTAGTCTATGCCATTCTCATACATGTTTATGTGCTGTTATTGTATTGTATTATATTGTTGCACTTTTTGGTAAATGACAATCATTTGGCTTCTGTGCGTTCCATTTGCACATGCACAGTTCCAGAGAGAATAGATACAGTACATGCTATCCGGTTGTTCAATTCACCACTTAACCCAGAGCCACCAGATCAGAAAGCCCAGGGGGCTGACATCAACAATGAGTGGATTTGAGTCTTAGATATGTATTGGGGAACACAAGACACACAATAAAATCTAAATAACAAATGAAATAAATGAATGCATTTGTTTTTGGGGTAGTACAGATTTATCAGAATATATGCACAAAAGGAAAATGGATTGAACATTTAAGGATTTAACATTCATGTTAAAAAAATACAAGAGTTTTGAAGTCAAGTTACCATTTTTGGAATATGAGATTTATTGGTTAAGGTCTATTTTAGTTTAAAGTATAACTCAACTATATGTCCTATTGTTCATTTTCTAAGTTCCTAAAGATGATAGACAGAAATGCAATGTAATTATTCTTACCTGTCCTGAGCTCACCCTCTGGTATGGTTAGTTTCATATAACCTCATCCATTATTAGGTAAACCGGTGAAATGAAATACTCTTCTATCAGTACAGACATGTCTGAAAATTCTCCTCTTCTGTAAATATAGAAAGGCAATGTGCTATTTAGAGAATCCCTGCTCCCTTGTTTGCGCATCCATGCTACTTTAATCTTATCCCCAAGGACATAGACCATTTCATGGATACATACTTTCATTGTGCGCCTCCATGCAAACGCATTAATGCAAGGTCCCAGTGCGGCAGCAGTCCTGGACTGCTATGTTCCAATGCTCACAAATGGTAACTCCTTTTCTTTATTTTATATGAAACAAGAGAGGGCAATGGGCATCTGTGGTTATTAGGGGGTATCACTGCCATGTGTGGTGCATGGTCTGTCTAGGGGAGGTGAGGCAGATAACAGGAATCAGGAAGCAAGAACACCCATGGAAAGCCTCTGGTAAATTAGCTAGCTTTACACTCAACGCTAAGTATCCTACTCAATAAACAGCTATAACATAAAAACATTGGCCGTTCCCTTTAAGTTATTGCCCCTCACTGATGGAAGCATACTGGCCCCGGCTGTCTTTTTAAAGGTAGAGTGAGGAAGTAACAGATAACCACAGGAGACAACATATTTTGAAATCGTAGTTCTGACATTTTTACATAGATCTCAGCTTCTATAAGGTAAAACGGTCCTTTAGCGTTAATTCTCAATATCTCCGAAACAATTATTCTAATTGATGAACAAGCTATGGGCATTTGTAATTAATTATTTTAGTTATGCTGAAGGTTTTGAGCATGACAGTTCCCCTATAAGTCTAGGAAGCAAGGCGAGTTGAGACTGATATGTTATAAATGAAAGATGACTGATAATATGGAGCTTTATCTGGGTAAAGATGTCAAAATTGTAAACCACCCATTTCTGTAAGTTTCCATACTCACGTAAAGTGTTATTTGACTGGGACTGTCTTTTATAGTGTCCTAATTGTACAAATCTATAGAATCTGCAAGGGGTTTATCCACACCCAGGGGTGGCTTTTACACTCTAGTAGCCTGAATCCCTGGGGATCTCATTGGGCAAACTGAGGATTCTGATAAAGTCCAGTTAATAAATTATATCCATGGGGTTTCAGCCTCTGTGATTGCAATCTGAAGGTGAAACAGAAAAAGGAAACACACATCTATAAAGCGTGCCTATTTAAAAATAAACAGCCCTGAGGGCTCCATCAAACAATAGCTTCAGACTCCAGGTGAAACTGCTGTCCTCCGTCACTTTACCACTTTTTGTAGCCCACCTAATAGCCGGAGAGGTTATCAAGAATGTTTGTTTAAAGTTAGAACTTTTGCACTTGGAACATAAGAATATAGCTAGTGAAGCTCTTGAGACCATCCTTAGCAATCCACTGATAAAAATAGACAGAAATGGAAACATATCGATTATATTTATAGGGAAATATTGATGGGAGAAAGCATTATGTTTTTTAAAGCTTAGGTTCCTCATTGCAAAACCCAATAAAAGATTAAAAAAACACTACCTATAGATTCATTTTAGTATACAATTTCCATTTTAGCTGTGTCACCATGACTAACGACCCTTCTCTTAAATACTGGTAAATACATTAAGGTTTTGCATTAATGTCTTTACTATAATAGTTTTCCAGATTTCATAGCTTTTTTGAAAATGGTACTCGTAAGAAGCCGCTATCAATTATTTGCTGACCTTAACAATAACATTGTAAAGTTTCCGATGTGAGCCTGACCAACAGAATGGACATGAATACCGCGTGAAAAACTACACCTTCTAAAGCATCTAACATGGAATACTTTAGATCAGCAATTCTGAAGTGGAAAAATAAGAACTCTGGGAAAATGATTAATTACATCATACTTTTTCATACAGCTAAAATATAGAGAACATTGTATTGTTAGCACTAAATCTTTGATGGCTTTTCATGAGCACATATTTTCGGTTGTAAAATGAATTGCTCTGTGGGTAGTTAAGGATCCTTAATGTTAAACAAATTGGGTATGGACAAAGGCAGGAAAAAAATATAAGATCACTATTTAAACCTATACATCCAGACAATGCATTCAGGTTTGCGATATGTTACTAACACCCCCAGCAGAAGCACCAGTTAAGGCCACATTTACTAAATACCGCTAATTATTAAGAGATTATTTGTAAGATACCTTGTATCCCATTCTATATAAATATATATGTACTATTCATGCCCAGGTTGGCACACAGGCAAATGTCCAACATATATAATGCTGTAGAGTGGCCCCTGAATTTCATTTTACAAATATGATCTATTGTGGTGGTGAAGGGATAAATTAACTACAGTGCAGATACCCATGTAAAGGTTGATGAATAAGGGTGGGCAAGATGGGTACATTCTGCTTTAGGCTGATGGGGGAAGGAAAGTTGGCCTGTTTATGTATATTTTGGCATTAACCAGAGCCCAATGTGATATTCCTGTATTACATTTTTAATTGTAATGTGGCAATAAAGAGATATATACGATATAAACCATCAAATGGAAGCCCCATGGAAGACATGTGACCCTTACGAATTTAGCAATAAGCCCCAGTTTTCCTAAAAAAAAATCATTAAGTTCTACTATATTACATAATAATTTTAATTACGGGGTTTTTTTAAATATATAAAGCATTTTCCAGTAAACCAATTGCAAAATAATGATATCAAACATTTCATTTGTTTATTTTCTCAAACGACGCACTGTATTCTGTATTTTGAGTCAAATTATCTGCCAGGCCTAATTCCTCCACTTCTTAAAAAGAATTCACACATAACAAAACTGATAAAAGCAAGAGTCTTGTTTCCGGTTGCTATGTACATTATCTTTGGCTGTAAACAAATATCCGGTAACTATATGCCCATTTAATACTGTGCTACTCCTAGCATTCAATACAAATTAATTTAAGTGATTAATTAATCCCCAGACACCCTTTGTGTGCCACAGCACAAGAGAATTGGGAGCAGCTACTTCTGGCCTACAGACTGTATCTCTCACTATTATTATTATTTTTGTGTTCCCTGTGTAAAGGACAATTGAAAACCCCCATATTAATCTGACACTTATTTTACTAAAATGAATTGAATATTGTGAGGTTCATTTTAAATCATTTTACTGAAACAGTAATATGTATAATCAGAATCATGCTATTTTTAAAACTGTGATATATTATTATTATTATTATTATTATCTTTTATTTATATAGCGCCAACAGTTTACGCAGCGCTTAATACAATACATAAATTCAAGGGATAACAAGGACAAGAATTGACAGACTAAGACAAACCGATTACATATTGGTGGAGAGCCCTGCTCGCAAGCTTCAATCTTAGAGTTATAAAATATTATATATATATATATATATATACGGTATATATAATCATACATGTTGTATGCATAGTCATATATTTTCCAAAAATCTTATTTGACTCTGTGCTACTAGGCAAGATGGCTCATAAACCCCATTATATTGTATATTGTACAACATTTAACTGTACCAACAAAGCATAATGTTTACCTATCATCACTGTTGGTGTGACTTTAAGCCCTGGTCTGCCTAAAAACAATGTTCAACGGTAATGGAAACACGCAAAAGGGGCTATCAATCACCTATGGTTTTATAAAAGGCTATCTTCTTATCAAATCCACAAGAAAATCATCAATTCTATGTTAGATCTCCCAGCAGCTCATTCATCACAGTCTTTGAGCTATAAATATGGGACATTAAAAATTTGTCAAAAAGCTACACTGGATTTACCAACTGAAACTTTTCTATAGAGATCTTAGACCCAGATTACAGTTAATATTATCACTATATAAAGAAAAGTATATATATATACTGTATAAACAGTATATTTACTAAGGACATATCAATTCCTGTTGTCTCTGTTAGTCAATTTGTTATGTTACATACTACTTGTTATGTCCTGTCTACCCATTGTATAGCTCTACGGAATTTGAGGCGCTATATAAAACAATAAATAATAATAAATAAAGTAAGATGTGGATAAAGTAGAAAAAAACAAATTGGGGAACTGCCCTCAAAAAAACAAAACTGCATACAAATAGCCCAAATACAATCAATAAAAAGCACCCAAGTCTGATTTTGGCCAGTAGGCAGTAATTAGGATCTAGGCTTTTAATGACACAATGTGTTTTTGAGAGCTAGTTTTTGTAGATCACATTCCGTAAGTCATAATTATTTAGGATGACACAGTGTGATCATATATATGTACACTATCAACTACAAACCGGGTCTAAATAATTATTTGTGTGTTATTAGTTAAAACAGATCAAATCTTTTCAGATGAATTTATACATAAACACTGGTAATTCCAAAGGGGCCACTTACTTTCTTGCTGCTACTTTAGAGTTGCAGAAATGTATTGATTACCAATGAAATTTGCTCTCAATAATGATCAGCCATGTTGCTTTCTGAGGTTGATGACTTCATGGAGCAAACAAGGACACTGGATGTAATATCTATTTTTCTGCTGATGTAGATGTATATTTGCACAAGTGTAGATCTTGTTGATTCTCTACACACCAGTGTCAAGCACCGTTTGCATAACGAGTTTACTTTGAGTGTTTCTGCGGGGGCCAGTTTATTTGTGTTCCATTGTATTTATTGAGTAATGACAAAATGCAGTGTGGGGTGACATTGAAAATGCTTAAATAAAGGCAATTTCTGAATGATATCCCTTCTTTACTCCTCCTTAAAAACATTCTGCCGTAAAAGCACAATAGCAGGTAGGAGGATCTGGTGATTTATATCTCGTGGAATACATGCCTTCTTTCTCAATACACATTGCTGGTAAAATAACGTGCTCTTAGCAGGGGAAAATATAGCTTGGGTCTCTCCGTGTTTATCCAGTATATCACTCACCAGTGGGGAAAAAATAAAAAGTCTTCAATTCCAGATTCAAGCCACATGCAATAGACTGTAGCAATTAGCAGATAAACCGCTGACGAAAGAACTAAAGCATGGAGCATATTGTAGTCAAGGTCAAAAAATGCTGCTTTTGGGAATGATAAGAGATTTCTTTTTCTAAACAGTTATTATAATTATGTGTGTTTTAAATCAATTCCTGTAATGTATTCCATTATGAGCACATACAATCAATTATATTAAATACGAAAATGCTTATCCTATATATATATATAGTATATTATATATATATATAAATGCATACATATATATATATATGTATACATATATATATACATACGTGATATATATATATATGTGTACATATATACATATAATCCTACACATATGACATAATTGCATAATTACACTACCTATGGGTTTACATTAGTGAATATAAAAATATTTTAAATATTCAACTTTCATATATATATATATATATATATATATATACCATCCACTGATTATCTCGTATACAGTATATGTACCTGATATTAAATAGAAAACATTCTTACCTGTAAGGCCACACCTTACTCAAATTCATTAGCTCACACAATTAAGTGGGTGTACTCGCTGATAGCAAATTTTAAAAAAGCTACTCTTTTTTTTCCTTTAGTACTTTTTTTTCCTTTAGCAAGAATGCAGAACGTAAAGCAGTGTATGCATGTGTGTACATGTTTTATTATGCAGGTTATTATGCAGAGCAGCCTCATAATGGAGTTAATAGATAAACAATGCAGCTAATTATTGCTAAGCTGTTTCTATCCACTAACTGGTTTTTATAGGCAAATGAAGTCATCTTCAAGGACATAACTTTCCTGAACTGATTGCATTGGTTGCTCTCTTCAATCTGTTTATGGGTATTTCCTTTACATTAAGCGAGACCCTGCACTGCAGGAGTTTGTCTCGTTTCCCCTGGGTGCAGTGTCTGATGTCTTACATCTGCTCGGTGATTGATGGAGCCTTGAATACAGTTATTACTCTGGCACAAGCAGAAATCAAACAGCCTATTAACTACATTACTTCAAAGAACTCTTTCAATACAATCTACTTATCTTAATTGAAACTTTTTCTTTGTATAGATATTTGCTCTGTAGATAAATTACAGGTGCCTAATAGCATGCGCCGAACGAAAAGTCCAATAAAAATGTTACATAAAATGTAGCATTATGGGTTTTCCATTACATCTACAATCTGCTCCAAAAGTGATATTTCTGAGAAATTGTTTATTGGCTGCATTCTCACAGGCCCAGCCATGGCTTTGATTACTGAAGACACTAGTAGAAATTAATGGACCCATACATCATGCAGAAAAGTTCGTTAACATGCAATTTACGTCGGTTGTACGCTTAACCTGGACTTGCTTTGTATTATTAAATAAAATGCACCGGAAGTTATAAAGCTGAGCTCGTGATCAATAAAATACTTGTGTTGCTATTAATATCATCATTTTTTTACCCATCTATACTAATGGACATCTATAATGCATGGACAATATCTCATATGTTTTGGATGCGTGATTGGTGCTAACTTTAGGTTAATAGACTTTGCCTAACATGTTTACATGTAATTAACAACTTAAAATACACCAGCCTATTTTCACAGTTAACGGATTTAGTCGCGGAAATTTGGAATCACCGAAAAGGCCATGGTGAAAGCGGGTTCCCTAAAGGGCCCTTATAGGTGGCCCACTCCTTGTTTTCAGTGGTCCTTTCCCTTGCCGGTAGGGGCCATGAAGACGCCGCCCTCCTGCGAGCCTTTAGGAAGGAAGGGGTTGCATTCCATAGGAGTGAGGCCCCCCACATTTGCCATGTTTTTTTAATTTTGTTTTTTTTTCATAGTAAAGCATTGACCTTGGGGCTTAATAAAAAAAATCTGTCTATTTACTGGTCCCTATAATGTTTCATGATGTCCCCAATACAGAACTTTCTCAACCCCCAGCTGTTTGGCTGATCACATCTCCTGCCACGTGATATCTTTACTACCAGTCATTTCCAGTGCTGGCCTTGGCGCATGCATAGAAAGAGCTCCCGTTGATTTTGGACAACGGAGGAGGCATAACTAAGACATATTAAAGTACTTACAAAGTAATTTAATATGCATTCATTGTCTAAAAGGCTACATGAGACAGCGATGAGTCCTTATAAGTTATACCCCGTACACTCCAAGAGATGAAGTTTCTTTAACACATGTGTCCCTTAAAGCCATACCCCATACTCTACAATAGATGTTCTATATAAATATGGACAGTGTGTTATTAAACACTCGTAAACTATATCATTCAATTTTCCATATGTAATAACAAGTGATTGACCTAGTATTAACGCTTGTGATCCTACATTTAACCCTTTCCTCAGCTTGTACTCAATTAAACTGACACCTTCCCCAGCACTAGACAGCTACATTTTTAATTGTTCCAAATTAGAGATAGTCTCGTCTGCTCATAGCCTGTTCTGCATCATCTCTCAGGGGTACAAAAAAAATCACTTGCCTTATTTGTGTGGATAGTATTTATTCACATGTATTGTATTCAACTGTTTATGTTTTTATTTAGGAAAGGAATACTATGAAATACAGCTCTCTTCAACCATTACAAGTAATCGATGCAGAGACCACCGAGGCCAAATATCACATGACCTTCTGCTAATTGTGCAGGCCACCTTGCTGTGTTCCTATAACTGTGCTAACATAGTGGCTAATATTAACATGCAAAGCATAATATTCTTATAAATTATAGCTACTCGTGCATGGAAAGATTTTTGCAATGGTTTTGTTATTAAGTGAACTATGTGGTTTTGTCATTTCCTTCCCTTTTCTTTTCTCCTTTCCTGTCCATTCACAGCAAAACTGCTAATTGTCGTGTCCCCTCCGCTGCCTTTTTATTAATTTAATTCACTGATATTAGCCATAATTTAAACTTTAAGTGCCAATATGCTAATTTTTTTTATAGGGAGTCATTTTAATTTTAATTGTGACAGCACTACAATTAATGCACGGGCTCATTAGCACACAGTATGATATTGGTGGAAATAAAACAGACATCTTTTCTTTTCAAACAGACTTCTGTGTTAACCAAAAAAAAAAAGAGAAATGCCTCCTATCAGCCTACAGCCTTATTATAGAAAATGTACGTGTAAATGTAGGCAGCGGTGTTAGGTGTAAAATATATGGACTTAATTGCTAGCTACAGATGTCCAAATATATTAAGCAGTCATGCTGAAATTGCTAACATCACAGAAAAAGCACATTTTTTTTAAAGGACCGATAACGCAGCATGTTATGCTGTATAGCTCAGCATAGCTTGCACTGACACAATGATTCCAATTATACATAAAGTCTTTAAAAGACATTTTGAGACAAGAGCTTCAAATAAAAAGATTTCTGGCTGGTGAAGAAAAATGCGAAGCATTGAAAAAATGGCATAATACTGTATCTACTTATGGAGATGCCCTGAGGCTTTCAACTAGGGTTTTTTTTTTCTTCTTCTTTTTTTTTTGCATCAATGTTGCTGCATTTGTTGAACAGTAAACCGACTGATTAGCTGGAGAATGTCATCTCTTTGGAATACACACATTTGGAGTCCTTTAATACACATCATTTGCAGCCCTGAATAAATGAGACGTAAATCCATATGCATCAAGTGCATAAACAACTAGAACATCTTGAAAATAATTAAAGGTCATATAGGTGTAAAATGGATTAGCCGCTCTGGATTGTGTGTCCTTGCCATGAGTATCTGATATGATTTGTTCAGTTGTAAAGATGGGTGATCAGATCTAAAAGGACGTCTGACAAATCACCATGGCAGAATGTGATTCAGAAATATATTAAGTGGCTTCATATTTATGCAATGTTGGATATAACCTAGGCAATTGTTACATCATATGCTGTGCCAAATGTTCATCCAGAACATTGATGAACACCATGCTTATTAAGCTGATGTCACACCAAATGATGTTAACCACATACAAACTCCAAAGGAGGGTAAGATCACCATAAACATTGAACTATACTTATATTAACGTAGTAGCCCATTTTTAAGTATCTCATGACCTTGATTCTCAACAGTCAATGAAATTAAGTTCTTCCCATCATGTTCAGAGTAGAACATTGAAAGATGTACAGGGAATGAATAAAAGAGGTTTGTGAGCTGACCTGCTTTAAAGCCACACATTCTTAGCTCAAACAGTGATCTCTCTCCAGAATATCAACTCTATGGTCCATAGTTCTCCAAATTCCTAGAGCTAGAGGTCATTATCCTTGTATAACCAGTTGATCCTTGCATTACAAGTATTACAAGAACTTTTTTTTCACACAAAAGTTTATCCCAGAGAACCACAAGTCAGAAGTGTTAAAGTGCGGCTGTCACTTTTTCCAAATTCGACATTAATGAGCCACTACAATAAACGATCCCTTTTTATGCAGTTTATAAATTAAAATAAGGGATATATGTGTAATAGAAACACAACTTATGTGTAAACCATGCAGCGCTTGAAAGGAGATAATGATGTGGCCTGGTCAGCTGCTGCCTAATGTCCATGCCTGATATGACCCTGAGACTTTTGAAATATTAACCCTTCAATAGCTAATAGTGCAGATTCTATGTAGTGACTTGTTACCCAATGGCTGCAATACTAGCCCTCGTGGAAATCTTGACTTGTCATTATTTAAAGATACACTTAATTGAATAACCTGCATTCAAGCAGGGATATCAACCGTAACATACTGGGAGTAAAAGAACAACTGGGCGTCTCATATATGATCACAGCAGCGAAGAATATGAAGGAGCTGGTTTCAGACTAAGACTCAAGGTCATACTCTGGGAGTTCCCAAGTACGCTAATGACGTAGGTGCCGTCGATGGCTATATATTACAGGCCCCACATTACATATTTATGTAACCGGTCTGCAGCTACACACTGCAGTATGGGGTGCTTTTGGCCATCGGCCCACCAGGCATTTATGACAGATGACCAGTCCTGGTCTGATATCACGGACATTGCCATCTAAACTTCCTGCATGAGTATCCCACCCTATTATCTGAGATAATTAATTAAATGAATATCCCCAAATAGAAGCACCTTTACAGAGAAACATAAAGAGAAAAGGTTCTGGAATTCACCGATTACTTTGTATTTGGAGTGTGATTCTACATTTACACCAGATAGCTTTTAATTCCATTTCCTTTGAATATATGTGACAATATCATTAACAGGAAGTGGTTTTGGTATCATGTCATAGGGTCAAACTGCTGGTTACTACTGTTCCACTTGTAACTGTTACCGTCATATACAGCACATTATTATTAAATGTGAATGTCACACGTTGAAGAACACTCTATAAAATAAAACTACATTAATAACCTCATTTAATGACTCAAGTGCAAACGTTCTGGTGTTTTTCTCACAATGTATCAATGTGCTAATGTGTTAATCAATATGATCAATGAGTTACTTGTGTTTTTTTTTTTTTTTAGCCAGAACCAGTTTTACTGCAGAAAGCTTATACTAACATTGTGAATTATTACAATGGTAAGAAGCATTCTAAAACCTCCCTTTGTGCTTGAGGATTTATTTCTTTCAGTAATTTGAAGCTATGTCATTTTCTTTTGATTATCTCTTCATGATGGAAGAAACAAGCCACATCTTGTTTTCTGCTCATTCAGAGATGTGGTTCAGATGTCAAGCGCTTGTAGTTCCATCACAGTAAAATTGAATCCATACATTATTGAAAATATATTAAAAAATAAA
>VKOC01000801.1:0-75355 GCA_009364415.1 Spea multiplicata | reverse complement strand
TTAACCCCTTCAATCCCCTATAGACGTACCGGGACGTCCAAAAAACGCCCACAAAGAAACCCCTATGGACGTCCCGGTACGTCCAGCCCTTCGTGCAGCGTCAGGGACACATCCCTGCCGCTGCACGGGAAACCAGGCTGTCGTTTGACAGCCTGGACTCCCTCCTGGCAGCAGAAACCAGCGTCGCTGGCTTTCTGCTGCCCGATCTCCCGTAACAGCTTCCGGCGCGAAGCCGGAAAGCCGTTACAGGGAGAAATGCTCGATCGCGAGATCGGGCTTTCCCTGCCAGGTGACGTCGCTACTGACGTCACCTGGAAGCTCACGGGAGGATCGGGTAGCCCAGCAGGGTCTGTCTAGACCCTGTTGGGCTACCCGATCGCTCCTATGAGGGAGCTGTAGCAGTTTCCGGCACGAATGCCGGTAAACTGCTACAGCTGGAAATGCGCGATCGCGCCTTCCCTTCCGGGTCACGTCACTACTGACGTGACCTGGTAAGCTCACGGGAGGACAGGGTATCCCTGCAGGGTCTATCTAGACCCTGCTGGGCTACCCGATCCCTCCAGTGACAGAGCTATAACAGTTACCGGCATGAATGCCGGTAACTGTTATAGTTGGAAATACCCGATCGCGCGATCGGGCTTTCCCTTCCGGGTAACGTCACTACTGACGTCACCCGGAAGTTCACAGGAGGACAGGGTATCCCCTGCAGGGTCTGTCTAGACCCTGCTGGGCTACCCGATAGCTCCGATGAGGGAGCTGTAACAGTTACCGGCACGAATGCCGGTAAACTGTTACAGATCTATGCCCGCTTGTGCGATCAGGCATTCCCTCCCGTCTGTTATTAGCCCTGGGGGACTGCCCCACACCCGGGCAGTCCCCCAGTGCCACACATCCGGCAGTAATGTCACATGATCGCTGTGATGAATAATCACAGCGATCGTGTGACCGTTACTGCAGATGCTCTGCCTCTCTCCTCCATCTGAGAGAGAGAGAGAGCATCGTGCAGAGCTGCAGTAAAAAAAAAAAAAAATTAAAAATCAGTACATAACCACCCAAATACCTGACTTATCCTAAATTAACCCTTTACTCCCCATGATCTTCAAAAAAAAAATTAAAAAAATTGGGTTTGGTTGGTGGGTGCCCTGTAATGTACAGAAAACCACAAAAAACTAGGCATGTGGGGTATTTCCATAATCAGGAGAGGCGGCTGTACACTTTAGGCTGGATTTCTCTGCCGTAACACATACCCTGTGCCAAAAATCCTGAGCAACACAGAAGTGTTGGTGGAATAAGTGCATGAAATTAGAGCAACTGCTGACTTTGGCAGTGATTAGTGGCCAAATGGTTGCATGGAAATTGTCCAAATGCTCTTGATGAGATACTCTGGGTTGTCTGCTTTACAGAAATATATACTTTTATGGGGGTATTTATAATTAGGGGGGTGCTAAGCAGCCCCAAATGAAACATAGGTCTACTAAAGCAAAATGTGAAAATTTCACGTTTGGAATCTATAACGCGCATGGTCCCGTTTGTGCCCTGTAATGTCCAGAAACCCACAAAAAAACTAGGCATGTGGGGTATTTCCGTAATCAGGAGAGGCGGCTGTACACTTTAGGCTGAATTATTCTGCCGTAACACATACCCTGTGCCAAAAATCCTCAGCAACACAGAAGTGTTGGTGAAAAAAGTGCACGAAATTAGAGCAACGGCTAACTTTGGCAGTGATTGGCGGCCAAATGGTTGCATGAAAATTGTCCAAATGCTCCTGGTGAAATACTCTGGTAGACCACTTTCCAAAAATGTGTACTTTTATGGGAACATGTTCTCCTGTGGGACTGCTAAGCTGCTTCATAGATAGCATTTGCTTAGCACACACTGTGATCCAGTTTGCCGGCACGTTACAACTTATGCCCTGTAATGTCCAGAAAACCACAAAAAAACTAGGCATGTGGGGTATTTCCGTAATCAGGAGAGGCGGCTGTACACTTTGGGCTGCATTTCTCTGCCGTAACACATACCCTGTGCCAAAAATCCTCAGCAACACAGAAGTGTTGGTGAAAAAAGTGCACGAAATTAGAGCAACGACTGACTTTGGCAGTGATTGACGGCCAAATGGTTGCATGGAAATTGTCCAAATGCTCTTGATGAGATACTCTGGGTTGTCTGCTTTACAGAAATATATACTTTTATGGGGGTATTTATAATTAGGGGGTGCTAAGCAGCCCCAAATGAAACATAGGTCTACTAAAGCAAAATGTGAAAATTTCACGTTTGGAATCTATAACGCGCATGGTCCCGTTTGTGCCCTGTAATGTCCAGAAAACCACAAAAAAACTAGGCATGTGGGGTATTTCCGTAATCAGGAGAGGCGGCTGAACAATTTAGGCTGCATTTCTCTGCCGTAACACATACCCTGTGCCAAAAATCCTCAGCAACACAGAAGTGTTGGTGAAAAAAGTGCACGAAATTAGAGTAACGGCTAACTTTGGCAGTGATTGGCGGCCAAATGGTTGCATGAAAATTGTCCAAATGCTACTGGTGAAATACTCTGGTAGACCGCTTTCCAAAAATGTGTACTTTTATGGGAACATGTTCTCCTGTGGGACTGCTAAGCTGCTTCATAGATAGCATTTGCTTAGCACACACTGTGATCCAGTTTGCCGGCACGTTACAACTTATGCCCTGTAATGTCCAGAAAACCACAAAAAAACTAGGCATGTGGGGTATTTCCGTAATCAGGAGAGGCGGCTGAACACTTTAGGCTGTATTTCTCTGCCGTAACACATACCCTGTGCCAAAAATCCTCAGCAACACAGAAGTGTTGGTGAAAAAAGTGCACGAAATTAGAGCAACGGCTGACTTTGGCAGTGATTGGCGGCCAAATGGTTGCATGGAAATTGTCCAAATGCTCTTGATGAGATACTCTGGGTTGTCTGCTTTACAGAAATATATACTTTTATGGGGGTATTTATAATTAGGGGGGTGCTAAGCAGCCCCAAATGAAACATAGGTCTACTAAAGCAAAATGTGAAAATTTCACGTTTGGAATCTATAACGCGCATGGTCCCGTTTGTGCCCTGTAATGTCCAGAAAACCACAAAAAAACTAGGCATGTGGGGTATTTCCGTAATCAGGAGAGGCGGCTGAACAATTTAGGATAGATTTCTCTGCCGTAACACATACCCTGTACACAAAATCCTAAGAATACTACAAAATACTAAGACGCGTTGGTGAAAAAAGTGCAGGAACTAATTTCTGTGGCCACCTTTGACAGTGATTGGTGGCCAAATACCTGCATGTAGAGTGCCCTAATACCCCTGATAAGATAGCCTGGATTGTCTGCTTTACAGAAATATATACCTTTGTGGGTGTTTTTGTTTTATTTGTTTAAAATTAGAGTTGCAGTCCCATCATACCTAATGTAAAAATTTAACGGCTTTGTATAAAGTAATGTACACCTTATAGTATGTTGCCTATATGTGCTGGGAAAATATGGAAAATCTATATAAATTAGGTATTTCTGAAATCAGGACACCTAAATTGATAAATCTGGATGGAATTTTCTGTCTCTTTACCTAATTTTGTGAGGATTCAGAGGGAAAATGTAAAAAAACTTAGATTTTTTTTCTAATTTTTGCTAGTTTTTACTAAATTTCTAATTCTAAATTTTCAGCTAATCATCCAACTATGGTATCAAACGAAAGCTCTATCTCTCCTTGAAAAAACAATATATAGTTTATATGGGTACACTATTCACAGGAAAAGAGAATCATCGCTGAACCGACATAGCGCAAAAATTGCAAAATTGCTCTGGGCTTTGAGGTACCAAAAACCCCTGGGATTGAAGGGGTTAAAGTCTGTAACTGTATGTTCCAGGACTGTAAAGTAAATACAATACACATATAGTGTGACAGAGTGCCCAATATACATGCCTTATGCTTTTAAATAGCATTTGCTGATTGTGCGCTGAACTTTTGTTTTGTTGTGTGCACATGTTGGGTATTTCAGCAACCCCCTGGAACGGAAATGCTTTTTAGGGTGTGCTCCCCTTTCTGTATTTTGAATGCATATTGGTTGGTTCTGACCAAACCTCAGGGTTAAGCACTCCACCTGCCACACAAATGCCTTGTTTATTGTGTCCTGAGATGACTTTAAATTGAATGAAAGTCTTGGTGGAATCAGACCCACTCATTCAGCTCCTTGGTAAGTAGGGGTGGGCTGGCCAAGGGGGACAGCTGCCCCCTGCTGGTGAGCAATATAGTCATGCAAATTAGATATTGGGGTACTTTGATATAGCGGTGTGTTAAGCAATATGGCCATAAACTGTGATGGAATCCCAAGTTTTTTCCTCCTAATTGGTGCTTTTAAATAGTATTTGCTGGATGTGCACTGATGTCTTGTTTTATTCTTAATTGTTATTTACACATAATCAAATATAGTATAATGAATAATTAGGGTGTAGTTTTATTTATTTTAAGGTTATTGATATACACAGCAATCAACCGCCTTGGGGTAGACAGACTGCCACCCCTGTTATTTTATGTTAGAAACTTCAGAAGCATGAGATTCTTCTGAAAGAGTAAAAGTCAATAATAGCCCTTAGAACAAACATCTAATAGAGCTAAAAGACAAAAAAGAGATGGCTGACCCTTTTGCTCACTAATGCCAGTTACAGAATATGAAATATAAGCAAGTTTTTTTGGAAACTAATGTAAACTGACATGTAATTGCATTGTTTGCATTCATGAAGTGTAAAAGATGAGGGCAAACTATTAATCGTGACTGCACTGGTGGAGTATCTACCATTAACCTGTCACTTTTTGTAGAAAATACCAATCTTAGTAGCACTGCATGCAAGATTCAAGTGTCACCTAAGATTATTTTCATTCTTTCATAGAGACGACTTGTACAACATATTTTGGTATAGGAAATCTGTGTATATTAGAGAATTAATAAACTTTACCAAAAAGTGTGGAGGATTCTAAATATCTATTTGTACTTGGAAATAATGGAAGTTGCTTTCATAGTGTGTTAGTAGGAAGTATGTGACATAAAAAGTAGAATGGTTATTTTGTGGCAGGTGAGAAACCAATGAAGTTGCCATGACAGGAGTAACATGTGCAATTAAGGATTGTCATTTTGATGCATGGCTGCCATAAGAAATCTTGGGGTCTGTAAATACTTAATGTCTGGCCCCATGTCCCTCGCATCAGCCTGCCCCTTAGCCATCCCACTTTACCACTTAAGATCCTCCCATGAGCTCACCTTATTAGAACATGGTCAAGCCTAGTGTTAGTGGCCTCTGGGTGAGGTACATCTTCAAGGCCCCCTATAACTAACACGGATACATACTAACATGTAAACTCGCTTTAACACCCACTCACTTTATCACACTACACTTACATACAGACACATTCTTTCTCCTACTCCTCTTCTTTCCTTCCAGGGAGTCACTAGCCCTATGCTCACCTATGATACTCCAACACCATATGCTGACACACAAGCTCACAGTCATACACTGACAACTACAAACAAACACGCTACAACAAATACTAACATACATACACTCATGCTAACACCATACCGTAACAGACGCACACATGCTAACATCTTATGCTCACAAACATTAACACCTTACAGTAACACACACAATGCTGATGACTAGTTTGAAGTAATCAACTATCTTGAGGAATTAGAGATCTATTTATATTTTCACTTCACCTGTGAACATTTTTATGGATTTACAGGGGAAAGAATTGGCGTTAAAGGCAACTAATGAATGAGATTCATCTAAGTAAAACATTTGCTTTGCACAGGGTCAGCCAAACATTTTTCCACTATAAGTAATTAAATCACACTATAAGTAATTAAATCGAAAACTGTTTAAAAAGAAAAGAAGGCTAATCTGCACTTCTGAAGTAATTGAAAATGAATGTGTTTTTAAAAGGAACAATATAAACAGGAGAAGGTCATCATCATTATCAGTACAGGAATAAAGAAGAAAACCTTTGAGCTAGTTCTTAAATCTTTTTTTAACATACATTGCTGAACTTATTATATGTAACACAACAGAAAATATTGTGGAAAGAAAGGAGGTAACATAATGACTCCGAAAGCTTTTTTGTTGTTGTTTTATGTATAGCGGAGGTATTTCAGTTGGTGTGGCAACATGTCTAAACTGGTCCAGGGACAAGGTGGCAAGTGCATATTACAGTGTTTGTGGTGGCTGGCGTGTTCTTTCAAAATCTTTACCTGCTTGCAAAGAGTTACAGCTTTCTTTCTGGTATCCTCTTTTCTGACCTATTTTATTACCAAGGCCTACATGGCAAGCGTGCATCAGTTCACTAGTGCGCAACAGCCCCTGGTGCACGTGACGTTTATTGAGCTGGTTAGGAAGATGAGATATTGCCTCGGAAACCGGTCCTGTTGGACTACAGAGGTCTGTGCAGACCTACTTAGTAGCTCTTCAGTGTCCCTTAATCTGAAACATGTACATTGTACCCTGGAGCTCATCTTGAAGACAATGAGAAGATAGTAGGTCTGAGTGGAGCATGGGCATCAATCAGGCCTAGGGCAGCGACCTCTGTAAATGAGTCTCTGCTAATATAAATTCTGAAATATAGGTGAATATATGGAAATTGAATAAATAACTATGTAGTACATATCAAGAAATATGGTGAAACCAGGCTCGCAGACTGAATTAAAGTTGTTAAGCTGCTTGCCGTAGGCTTTAGAACATTTTGTGTTAACACTCCTAGTCATCAACCTTTCATTTCAGCCAAACATAGTTATTGATCAAACAAGGTGCGCTTCTTTGTAATTTCTCAATATTTTGCCTAGAGCTTAGTTTTATTTCTGTTGCTCTCTTCATCTGAGTATTAAGAAAGGAAAACTCTCCTGCTTTGATATTTCATAATGCCAATAGTTGCTTTTTTCTTATTTTTTTTATTAAACAACTAACACCAAGTTCTTTTAAACCTCAGTCGACATACCATTTTCTGATCAATGACTTAAACTACAGCCAATGCTTTTCCCAATTACTTCGTTTTCTCATAGAAATGCTTACTCAGCACTTCCTGATGACTTCATCTGTCTCTCACACTTTATCATTCCCATAAGACAAGTGTTACTTCCTGATCATACCACTTTTCACTAACAGATAAAGAGGTTGCGGGGAATACATAATTAATAAACAAAAAAAGTCACATTATCCTTGTTCCTGTGTGTATTCGTATTAGTAAATGTACTGTAAGTGATATTAATTGATGTTAATAATTAACTAGAGCATAGTTTACGCTTTCGATGCAGGTATACAGTAATAATTGCAGCAACAATATCTGAAGACCTCGCTGTGATGAAAACGTAATTAGAAATACAGTAATGTCTTTTAGTCTACTAGTGATAAGTGCTTCAACTCTTAGATGAAATAAATGCTGACATTCGAAAAAAAAGTCAATTTTCTTGCAGAAACACAATAGGGCGTAACAATAAGGGGTGCAGCCATGCAAGGCATCGGGACCCAAACCATCCCAGGGAGCCCATTGAGAAAGATCATAGGATCTCCCTTCACTGTCCACACTGACATCATGGAGGAGCCATTTAGCTGGGCAGAAGAAGCCTGAAGGCAAAACACATTTTGGGTTTCTCCTAGCAAGAGCATCTATTTTAATTTTTTTTCTACTATTCATTCATTCAAGAACTATTTCAGAATGCGCTCAATGCTAATAATTAGTTTGTTTTAGATCGACAGGGACCGCTAAATCTCAGCTCTCACCTCTTTCATTAACAAGCATTCTAATCTCACTTTTTCACGATAAGTAGGCTGAAACTACAAAATGGAAGCATCCGTCCATATTTTCAGAATCAGCTCCTGAGCGATTGATTTCCAACAGCAACTCTCCGGCAACTACACAATACTTAACATAGAGAGATACATTGTCACTCTGATAGTTTGCTGCAATACATTACAATATACGATAGGAGCCACTGTGGCAGAATTGAATGTATAAGTATTTATTTTAATGAATTAAATAAAGGTTATAGTTTATGTATAGATAGTTAACCCTTTTCTGCTCAGTTTAGCCTTTCGTATGATTTTCTAGGATTACTCCCTTAGCAAAGATATGTAATACATAGGGAACATGTTGTAACTCTATACATTATTGTAAGCAAATGTAAATGACGACAGATTACAATACAGGGACTATGTGGACAATACAGGGGTTGAGGGGAAAAATTACAGTGGCTTGGGAGAATATGACTAGGGACAGGCGTTATCATATGGGTCTGAACGATAAGCATATGCCAGGGAGTAATGCGTCTGGAATATTCCATTCTCTCTGAAAGAGGGCTGCAGGTGAAGCATATGACATGGGATCTCAGAGCTGAGGATATTACAGAGGAATGGGCATATGGCAAGGTGGGAATATGACACGAAAGGAGATGTAATGGTACCAAGACAAGAGAGGAGTAAGAAAACTATAGAGGGAGACATAAACAAGGGAAATAATACATAATTACTACAAAATGGAGTAGTAAAGAAATAGTTTCATTAAAAAAAAGAATTGAGGGAAAAGTACATTGGGAAGGGTAAAAAAAGATCAGGGAGACATAAAGGAGAAGGTTGATAGGTAATAAAGTTCTTCCACACCAACCTTATCCAACCATGTTATTATGGACCTTGATGAGTTTTGTGTGGAACAACTTGACTGACCCGTACAGAGCTCTGACCTCAACCCCATAGAACACCTTTTGGGATGAACTGGAATGGAGATTGGGAGCCAGGCCTGCTCATCCAACATTAGTGCCTCACCTCACAAATGCTCTTTTGGCTAAATGGATAAAAATTTCCACAGAAGCTCTCCAAAATCTTGCGGAAAGCCTTCCCAGAATAGTGGATGCTGTTATACCTGCAAATGGGGGGCCAACTGCATATTAATGTCTATGTATTTAGAATGAAATGCCATAAAAGCCCCCGTTGCTGTAAAGGTCACATGCCCTGATACTTTTGTCGATCTAGTGTACTTTGTAAGCACTTTCACGTGTGGTCATTTATATTTTTTTTTAGAGTGGAACCATCACTTTTTATTTTTTATAGTTTACCATACTATTTTACACTATACATGTTATTTTATATTTTAGCATCTTCTTTGGAGATTGGAGGATAGTATTTCCTATTTTTTTCTATTTATTATTTTTTATTCTGTAAGTGCAAAATGTATTATATTGTATGCACCCAATCCGTGACAGGAAAGCACTCCCTCGGAAATCAATGGTAGAGCCTTCTGCGCATCCTGAGCTCATCTCATGCATCTCATGGGGTGGGAAAGGGGCAAATGCTTATGGGGGATTCTGGAGATGGTGCCTGGAGTGTTCCGTTAACTTTAGTTAATATATTACATATTAATACACCAATTTCTGTTTACACTACTCGATGCTTGTGCACAGCATTAGAGTGGGCAGAGATACCATAAGCCCCTTCATCTTTGGACACCTGTTGCATCCGGAAAAAAAAATGTTAAACTGTTTTAAAAAACGAAGGCACATCTTTTAAATAGCAATAATTATATTCTTACTGCCAGCTTTAAAAATAAAAATATGAATTGATATTAAATTAAGTACATTTTCTTTGGTGAATACATTGTTTTTCAGATCAGTAAGAAGATCCATAAGAAGAATAAATCAATCACTTGCTAGAGTTAAACTGCTGCAAATATCAGCCCTTTTGCAGAAGCTACTTAATTGGATGAGTCAGAGGAGTAGGGCCTGAGGGTATGATATGCATAATGTGTATCCCATTTTCACGCAGCAGCTAGACATAGCTAAGCAATGTGCACATACATGGAACAAGAGAACATTCTAACACTAGAATCATTTCCTGTACGTCGGTTAATAGATTTGTCTTATAAGGAATATGCCAGTTTGTTCCCAGTGATTCCTTTGGCTTTAATAAGCATAACGGCTGCAATGAAGGGCATATATCATAGCAAAGGTTATGGATGTTATTTGTATCCGATGCCGGCTATGCTGCTGGCTATGATCTAAATTGAATTACTCTAAATAATATAAAGGGGTTAGGGACAGTAGAGTGATGGTACTTGATTACATTATATTATTTTGCTTAATTTATTAAAAATGAAAACCCCTACTTCCTATGCCTCGCCATAATGTGTACATGAAGAGCACTATACAGAGAGCATATGGGACTTTGCTTTGCTGTCAGCACCTATAAATACATCTAACAAGCATGTGCTGTATACTGTACACGACGGGGTGTCATTGAGCCTAGTCCTATCTCTGCCCAAATGATGAAATGCTCTGCGAGAACAAACACACGTCTTCTTCTATGAACGTGTGGGTGTATATGCATGCGTAGATAGACCAGGTTCTGTAATGAATCATGTAGTGTCAGTGATATATCAGAAGATTCAAAAGGAGACAACATTTCACATCCAAACATTACTTAGTTTTGATGGACAGTGAAGCAGCATGGATTGTCCTTTATATTGATACCGACTGTCTAACTCTAACAGTATCACCTAGTGGAATGGCCCACTATCAGGTCCAATGTTGTGCCAGAAGGCTAGTCTAGGCCTCCCCACAATATCAAATCTTCTATATCATGTGTTCCACTTTTCAATTCAAGATTCCACACACCAGGTTCACAACTGACTGCATCATTTTGCATTTATCTCTGAACCTGTGGATAGTAATATACAGATGATGTGGCATGTAGTTCAGTGTTAATTAACACTGTCATATAGTCATATTGTTCTTGATCCAGAAGATAAGGGTGTCTATTTTATTAGTGGTCGATGCCACCAAGGGTTTAAATGTTACTTTTAACCTTTTCATCAGAGGATGAGGTGACGGGTTGCATAAAATGGGATCCATACCTCCCACAGGGTAGAATTATAAATCCCCCAATCCTTCTGAGCAGATAACTGAATTTTAGTGAATTTGTCCCTTCTGACTTCAAAATGGCAATTGTATTTCTCAGTGAATCAACAAGCTATAGCGAATCATGACCTCCTCGACATGTATATCTATCTGTGCTAAACAGCATCCAACCAATCTCTAAACGTAACAACTGAATTTGATAACACAGCCTATGAAGGTATTAAACTCCATATTTTTATTGTAAGGTCTCCTTCCAGTAACATTCAAGGTGGTGTGCAGCACAGAATGAGAAAATTAAACGATCAAGCAAAAAGAATGAGCTGTTTGAAACTGAACTATAGAGAGTGTCTAACAACATAAATTGGGTTCTTCAAGTCGGAATTGGGGGTTTGTGTTAAGTGGAGAGGAGCAGAAAGAAGGGATTTAGATATCCAAAATATAATTCTGTAGGGCAGAGGCTATCAAGAATGAGTATTCATATAGCATAGGGGCCACACCCACTCCCCTCCTACTTCCTTTGAACCCCAACAATTTTAAGGATTTCTAGGGTTAGGACCACCACTGTGCATAGCAAGCCCCACCCCACACTTGGCAAGCCCTGCTGAAGGGGGAGAACTCTGAGTAGCACACCCAGGTGCATACCCACAGGTATGGGCATATGATGGGTATCAATCCCCCAAATGGCTAAAAAAAGACCAGTAACAACTCTATCAACACTGAATGAGTTATTCTATCTTTATACTCTTGGCACCACAATAATTGCCAAGCAATGCCCTACCTTATACAGTTTATAAAAGTATGTTTTTTAAATACTAGGCACTTACATAATATTAAGTCTGGGGAAAAAGATGAAATCTCTATTAATAGCAACACTGTGTACATGATACTGAAATTAAATAAGACACCTTGCAATAAATCATTAAAACAGAAAACAACCTTTCCCCATCTCCCAGTGTAAAATCTATAAAAAAGACAGCAGCAGAACTGTGCCAAGTCAACAAAATAAGTAAACACATAATTGCTGTCAACATAAGTATCTCAACGTATGGATAACTGAAGCATAAAACTGTCAACTAAATGAAAAAATTGTCATGTGCATGTGAAAGGGGGATAAGTGATGTAAAGGGATGAACTAAAATAAACAGGGTGACACCAGTCTAGTGGAACAGTCTGCTAAATGTTATTTGACGTCTATACCTGGAAACTCTCTGGGTAGTGGAGTGGTGTGCGGCCATGCCCATTCCCCCACCCATGCACTGCTTACTACTCAACCATTTACTCTCCCACAAAATATACTTTATACCCCCATGTGTAACTAGCCACATCCCCACATATGGCTAGACCCGCTCTTATGTGAAGTAACTTCCCCTGAAGAGGAAGATCTCCAGGTAGCTTCCTCCTGTATGCTTCCCAGGTATGATGATGTTGGATGACTGATTAGGTCTGTACCCATATCAAAACCAAGATTAGTAAACATATTTAAGACATGGGATAACATGGATGTACTCAGGTTGATTTCAGGCAGGAAAAAAAATTGCAACTTTATGGTCAAAGCTTGGAAGAATGGCATAGACCCAGAGGGTGGGAACTGGGCGAAAATCATGCCCCTTCCACAGGGTCCAGAGATATTACTTTCTATTGCAGGAAAAATGAAATGGCCATTGTTTGGGTATACTCATTAAGAAGTCGAGTGGTCAGTCAAATTACGGCTTAACTCAACATGAAGTGTATTTCACTAAAACACCAGTTGTGTGCAAGTGCATGTGACTTCAAATTTTGCAAGTTTCAGGTGAGAGCAAACAAGGTGACTGAAAACTTGCATTTCCTTGCCAAAAACCTGCAAAATTAAAAATGACATTGGGCCTCACACATTATATGGTTATATTTTCAATTAAGTGATAAGAACCTATAACGTGGGTTCACAAGAAACCAAATTGACAAAAGGGGTATACAACCTACCTATAACCCCCTCACTCTCATGTGCAAAATGCATAAATATATCCTTTGGGGGCATGTAATTGTATATCAACTCTTGTTTCCTAACTGGAATAACAAATGAGCTCATGCACTGATTAGCATTAGGTAAAGGGAGAACAATGCAAAATGACTCTGATGGGCATGTGAGTTGGGGGCTGAAACTTGCAAAGTAACATTCAAACTATTGTCTCCTGGACTAAACTGACATCTCAACTTTTAGTGAATTGACACCATCTGCATGCACAGAGCATGCTGTCAGTCTTCAGCTTTGGGTTCCAAGTACCTGACATGGGGCCAGTTATCAGTCAGAACTAAATGTTCTTTGGGGTAACTGGACAAAGATAAAGAAAACAAATGTCTTTTGGACTGTAAGGTTAAGCATAGGGAGCATGGATGTCAAATCCATGCTCCTTTCTTCCCATTCCAATACAGTCAAAAATGCTAGCAAGTCCTCATTTAATGCATATACAATATGTCAATTTTAGTACAAAAATAAGAAAAGATAAGAAAAAAAATGAACAATGCAACATGCCACTAGCTTAATGAATTTAGACCAGAAAAATGAAAATGTACAAGCAACCTAGATATGTTTGCTATTCATTTTTGTTGGTCTATCAATAACCACTAAACTGTAAAATAGTTTATCTTCCACCGAGGTGACCTAGCTAGGTTTATTCTGCTGAAATACAAAGCAAATATGTTTAGGACAAAAACAATATAATATTTGAAATGTCTACTATAGTTAAAACAACTATATAGTTTCACAATGCACCATATGCATTTACGCCTTTCTATGTCCCTCCTGCTAGTTTGCGAGATATGTTCATCCAAACACCTCACACCAGATTGCTGGCTTACCAAAAGTCATGGGAGGGTGTGCTAAAGAAAATCCAGTCCATACACAGTAAGCAACCCCATTAATGTCATTAAGAACACTTTTCTTGGCTGGTTTAAGTGTGTACTGTTAAACACATGAGACCAACACAGGGGCCTGGTAAGGTGGCTGCTGGTCTCCGTCAGAGAAGAGTCGTTCCTCCTCCTTGTAGTGGAGGCACCATAAATGCTTAATTTGCTTATATTGCAGCACATCCAAAGACAATCTACCTATTATCTTCATATGATTCATCATCCCTTAATCTTAATAGTTAGCAGGCTTCTCATTTTGGATACGGCTCTTGGCTTGATCTTGGCCACTATCTGTAGCATTACCCTTGCACTTTCAGAGACAGTCTTCCTGTCTCTGGTAACTTGGTTACATAAAGTACGTAGCAATTCATTTGCATCAACTTTGTATGCATCGGACAATACTAGGCTCCATTGTTGTTGGGAATCTAATCCATGACTGGGCCTCCAAAGACTCATTAAATACATAAAATACAAATAAGCAGACAGTCTAAATTGATTTTATCATTTAATATATTCATCTATTATGAAATGATCTACAGCATAATTATAAAATCATCGCGCCAACATGCACACATTTCTGATACCTCTCTAGTTTTTAGGTCAGTGCATATTTTTCCATATGGTCTGGACCCAAGAGGTATAAATTACACTTCTCTCACTTCCATTACATTAAACGCCTGTAATACTAAAGCTTTGCTAACCATATGTTGCCTCATGTTTTGGTGTTTTAGTATTATTTTTCTTATTAGGAATAATATTAACTTTTAATTATTCAATAACCAAAGAGTCGATTTATGAAAAAAATATATTCATTAAACAAATTCATTAAAGTTGATTTGTAATATTTTCCAAGAATTTCCCAGTTCAATACACTAAAGCAACCTATGTAATTGTGTATAAGCAGGTTGGCAAATAAAAGGAAATGAAAACAAAAAATAAATTTTTCTCAATCATAGCTTTGATTAAATATGAAAAAATAGTGAATGTGAATTAATATTTACTAGTAAAACATTTTTCTTATAGGGTAGTCTTATATTCAGGCTTTCTTTTTTTTCCTAAATTAATATTCAATATTGGGCGGGCATCTTTTAATACAGTGTATATATATATATATATATATATATATTTATTATATATATATAGTTATTATTTATCAAAGAATTTATATTCATTTAATGATTTACCACAGACCTATTTTATCAATAACTGACTTCTTTTGACTTTCTCATTAGAAACATTGTAAAGGTCCTTGGAATACTCGCTAATTAGTCTGATTACTTTGATCAAAGATGACAGGATTATATATTGTAAGGATACATGCTGGATAAATATAGCTTTTGTCTAATAGCAAACTAATAAGATTTATACCGATGAAAAAAGACATATATTCTTCATATATATCTTTATATTTCCTGTTATTCCAATCTAAAGGCCTGTTTCATTTTAGAACTTAAGAACTTTACAATTATAACAAAGCACAATAAACAAGGCATATATTATAATCATCTTCTCTAAATAAACTATTTTATTTATATATTTCAAAGCATATTGTTCTCTAATTAATAACAGGTGGGGACAAATAGCACTTTAATTCATTTTACTAATGTAATCATTATGTGTTGTCGGTTTTAACTTATTCAGTACTATAAACATTTGTCGTGCATGCATATTTTTTTTGTTCTACTATAACCTCCCAATAAGCTGTCTCTTGACATATTATATTTTATACAATATTCACATATGTCTATCGAAATTAAAACCATTCTATATTAAAGACAGCTTTGGTCTAGTTGTGTGTTCTCACCAGGGCCGGCCGAAGGCGTAACGCCGCCTGGGGCGAAGTTTAAACTTCGCCGACGCCCCCCCCCCCGGTACTTACCTTTAAGAGTCCTGCGGCGAGTCTCCCTGCTCTGCCACCGCGCCGGCTTGTAATTCTGAGCGCCCGAAATTGACGCCACTTCCGGCGCTCAGCATTACAAAAGCCGGCACCAAGACCGAAGAGGGAGACTCGCCGCAGAGGAGAGAGAGAGAGGGGCGCCGAGCGGGTAAGCGAAAACCACTCGGCGCCCCTCTCTCTCTCTTCCGTTTCAAAAAAAAGTGCCGCCCCTTCTAAAGTGCCCTATTGTAGGGCCGGCCCTGGTTCTCACAATTGTTGTAAACATAGGCGATGTGGGCAGAGGTGCATGGGTTGCAGGGTTGGCAAGGGATCTATGGAGTAAGTAAGTAAAGTCAAATATGGAAGGTATCTGACGCCAGTAGAAGGACTGGCACAAAACCACAGCAGATGTAAAAGAAATCCAATAAGAAGACAAGCCTGCAAGGTTACTCAGAAAGTATTGGAGAGGTGAAAGGATTGAGCCATTTAAGGAGTCCAAAAATCTACCCAGGTACACTTTAGAGGTCTATGGCAATTTGGCATAACCTACATAGAATGTGGTGTCTGCATCATGCATCTTTAGGAGGCAGAGTGAAAATAACGTCAAATTATATTACTTATCAAAGGGCACTGCTCGGCAGTTCAGGTCTATGGTATGCCCGATTCAGGGCTATGGTACCCCCCAACCAAAATACACAGCAAGGATTCGGGCACTCCTACCCCATTATTATGTTTTAGCCCCATATCCCACCTTGTACAGGATAGCGGAAAGACTCAGCATAATTAATGCACTAATAAAAGTTTTTGTTTTAGGGAGGAAAAGGAAGTGGAAGATGTTAAATCCATCTGTTGATCTATCTTTCTATCTCTATTAATATCGCAGTGCTTGGTGAATATCACTAATTTAACAATTTTATATATATTGTTTAATTTACAAACACTTTTAAAAGTCCTTGGATATCTAGCTTGTGTAGGAGTTATTTTCCAATGTGGGCAGATGAAAAATATCATACAACAGATAATGAGCGCATCCATCCTGCTCAAGTCATTTTTAATAATATTTTCTCCGCAATTTTATTGATCTCCTCTGCTCTTTATGTTGAAATTTGAGAGAATTAATCTAACAAATGCAAGAGCGAAGGCTGTTCTAGCTACAAAAGGGGGGGGCGCTATATTAATGCCCATGGTTATGGAATGAGATGGTCAACAAGTTAATAATGGTGTGACGGTCAGGGGTCCACATACCTTTGGTTATATTGTGTATAAGTAAATGATATGTAAACTCTTCCAGAAAATTAAGCACTAAATTAAATATGCCTTTATACACAAGCATTATAATATATCTGGCATTTTACAGTAATCACTTGAGGCAAAATTCAAGTGTAATTAGACAAACAACATGTAACAGGCGCATTAACTAACAAAATAACAACCAATATTATGGCTTGCTCTATAGGATCCAATTTACTCTAGCTTAACACCACGTAAAAAACTTGTAGTATTTTCTGACTGTGACCAAATTCTGGGATCAAAATACTGAGAGATTATCATCTGATGGAAAATAGCAGCAGGCTTTAGCTATCAGGAAGGTGCAGCTGATCACCCTCGGCAAAAGTATATATAGAGATGACATCTGGACCTTAAAATAACATCTGCTGGATTTTTGGAAAATAAGTCTCCAACTCTGGACTAATAATGTAGTCACTGTTCATGCAGAAAGCTCGCAGCAGAGCCCTGATTCTTAAGGTAAAATCATCCTTTACAGAGAAAGGTGATAAACTCCATTAAGACAATGCTTGTAGATATTTTATGCATATAACAGAGGTAAGGAACTTTGATATACATTTATGTACTACATCCAGCATATAAGGGAGACACCTTCAACTCCTGTAATGTAAGGAAGTCTCAGACCATTGGCTTTTTTCATTTAAAAGTGGCCCAGTGTTGTTGTAAGCTTCCAACAGCACAACAATGTACTTTAAGGTACAACTATTTAGATAAAAAAACAAGATACACTTATACAACCTCAACCCACCTTGCAGATAATGTGATAATACTTCTGAGTATAACATTTTGATCTTAGTTCACCCAAGGGTGCCTTGGTGAATTTCACGGTAAACACCAGTAACCTAGACATAAAAAAGGCTGCAAGAAATTCATTGAAGTCATAATACCAGAATAGTTAAGGGAAAAAAAACACACGGTAGAAGTCAGTGTTTCAATTTGGGATGACCTACTAGAGACAGAGGTTATATGAAATAACATACAGCAACACTTACGTTTGGACTTAGCACCATTCATCACCAGGCTTTTTGCTGTTTTCAGCCTTGTTTCTAGGTTGGTTAGTAATTTTTGAGCACTGATGCACCATTGCTGTATGTTATTTCATTTGTTCCTTTTTACTTTATCGCTGTGGTCATCCTTGTGTTTCTTATTTGTGCCTTTATATACATAGGTATTTCCATCCTAGTTCCTGTAGTCCTGTGCCCTTGTTCATATGTCCTTCCTATATGTGTCTTGGTGCCGAGATGCTTTTTTATTATATATATTTTTTTATATGTATTTAAATCATATTGTTTAATAAAGATTTACTTTGTATATACCTTTTTTCCTTACGTGCTCTCCTAGCAATAGGTTTTGGTGTTTATATATGTACAGTGCACATACCTCTACCATTATTGGTAGTTTGTTCGTTTTTGGTGATTGTTGTTTTGTATATCTTGGAAATCAATGCTTTCTTATGCACTGAACAGTCTTTTTGCTATAAAAAGATGCTTGCTTCTTAATAAAAGAATCAGTGATGAGAAGTGGAATATTTTAAAGCAAGGGACAGCAGCAGTACTTCACATTTGAATTCAATGGCTCAATTTATGTTTAATTAAATTGTATGAAAGAACACTAGAGTAGACACCGTAGGGCGCATTAGGTAAGTCTTATGTCATACAGTATATACACTGCATTTATTGTGACCTCTCCTAGCTAAATACTGGTGCTACTGGCAGCTTGATAAGAGGGACATTACCATAAACACATCAAAATAAGCCACCTCGTGTTCCATCAGACTGGCACATGATACCTTGAATTAAGTTAATTTTAGTATGTGTAGCAAGGTAATGGAGTCTGTCTACATCAGTGGCAGGTTGGGATGCTCAATATTCCCAGCATGAGGGTTTTAATTGCTGGAAGTCAGCAGGTGGAACCAATTAACCTGCACTGAGGTGTTTAAAGGGCAGCCATTAGAGGCATTAGTTGTCTGTAACAGGGAGAGAGGCAGTCAAGCCAGAGGCCCTCAGACTTTATAAAAAAGGTACGGTCCAAACAAACTGTGTTGTGCTGCTACTACTTTGATGACTGGGACTGGATTAGCTGGCCGGTTAGTTAGTGAGATAAGAATCTTGTATAGTTAGGTATCACTCAAGTTCCACAAAGTGAGACTAGCCCCTGTGAAACAGTCGAAGCCTTCCTTGAAGAACTGCAACTACTTCTTTCTACTGACCCTCTAAGTTATTGGGACCAGAAAGCTGTTATCTGGCAAGGCCTCTCTTTTGTGGCCTTTTATACCTGCCAGTGTCCACAGTTGGGAGGGTTTTCTTTGTGACAGGTGACATATTCAACCACCAGAGGACACAGCTCTCCTCAGGTAAATCACGTGGATTTCTTGAAGGGCAATCTGCCTCAGTTAGGTTCCCCAACACTCAATATTCAAAATGAATGAGGTTCTGTCAGGACCCGGGCAAGCAGGTCGGGTAGCAGCCCAGTTTCAGGGGATACCAGGGTCTCTGTCTGTAGCCCTTCATGCCTGGTAGGTAGGTACAGACAGGCACACAACAGAGTCTGGGACATGCCAGAGTCTGGTACACAAAGCTGGATTGTGAACGTAGCCAAGGTCATACACAGGAGATCAGAATGTACAAGTACACAGAACGTCAGCTGCAAGCAGACTAACATGAACCAAAGCCAAACAATGCAAAGGCCCAGACTAAAGGACAGAGCAGGTATATAAGGACTGGGCTAAACTCAGCAGTCCCAAGTGATTAGAAATGGGTGCTCCTGAGAGGGAAGGGTGGCCACTAGTGGCTGTAAGTAGACAGGACAATGTTAAAATTATCACATAGCCCAGGCTAGCACGATGGAACTTTGACAAGTTCCAGTGCATCTGCTCTATCTCCTTCCACGCTCTCGTGGAAACCCTTTCCAGAAGAGTGGAGGCTGTTATAACTGCAAAGGGAGGCCAACTCCACGTTAATGCCCATGGTTTTGTAATGGGATGTTCAACAAGCTTATATAGATATGATGGTCAGGTGCCCCCATACTTTTGGTCATATAGTGTAAAAAAAGTGACACAAAATACATTAATCTGTCATTTTGTTTGTTAACTTTACACTAGTACTGACAGCAATGTGATTAGGTCTGTAAGAGATGATATTATATATAATATATTCTTCATAAAGTTAGGTACTATATAAACTGACAGTGTGATTAAATGTACCATCAGGTGTAGGTGCTGGAAACAAGTCATTTGTCTTTTTCCTAACAATATCACAAAGTTAATCAATAACGTGACGTAAGATGGTCATCAGGTGTTCATTTTGCAAGAAAACATTTTACAGCAACTGGTACTTTATCATGGTTACCATCAACAGGATTCCCTTCACAGATTAATTGGTATTTTCAACCAGTTGCTAAAGAAATCCACAATGCAGGTTTCATGAGTGTCGTAATCCATAACAATGATTTCTTATTCTTTCTTTCAGATATCTGAAGGCATAGCCCTTTTTATAGGAATTGATTACATGCAAAATTATATATGGCACTCCGCAGATTGGAAACTGACTTCCTAAGATGAAAGTAGAGGATTGTAGTAAGGAGTATCAAGCTTAGGATACAACAATACATATGGTCTCTAGTCCCGGGCAGCATTTTACACTTGGAGACTGACTCATGATGACTTTCATATAGAATGATTAGTAATAAATCTGCCATCTAATAAAGATAACACTGTAGTCAGTGGCATATCTATCTTCAGCACTGCGCTAGGCCAACCCCAGGGCAGCGCTACCAGCTGTCCCTTCCCCATAGGGTAGTATTATATTCAGGCTCATCAACTTAACTACATCCTGGTTAACTGCAGTGCAATACATATTAAACTTCCCCCTGGAACCAAACCCTCTCTTTGGTTCCATACATATTGATACACGGGGAGGGCTCGTTTTCTACTTATTTCATGTGCAAGGAGGGAGGCTTTAGATACTATTTTTAAGTACAGGTAGTGAGGGTTTAAGGAAGCTTAGTAAAATATAGAACCCTTTCTCCCTACAGAAAGGTCAGTTTTACCTTTTGGCACATTCACCTACACTAAATCTCAAACTTCCCCCAACATTATCAAATTATACATAGCAGGCATACGACATAAGTCTTCCCTTCTTAGCGCGCACCCCGAACCCAGAACAGAAATTGAGAAAAACCTTTAAAGACCTCGCAAATGATTTCATGTTTAACAAAGCCTTTATGAATAAATCCTACCACTACATTCGGCATTGGTTCATTTCTTTCTCCCCATCCTACCTACTAAGGAGGGCATTTTTGGAGTCTAGGCACATTTCAGACCCACTGCCCCTACCACAATTGATATTCCGAATGTGCAGAATTAGAATTTAAAGTTCCAATGAATAAAGCGCAAAAGTGTATATATTAATATGATGTATATTGCATGATTCTAGTAGTTTACAATAGTATATTTTTTCTAGGAAATCTTTAGGATGTGTCCTGCATATGATTCCTTGCTGGCATCCGCAAAAATAAAAAAAATGAAAAGAATATAAAATAAAGCTACTTATTGGAGCAGTTCTATTTTTCATTTCACCCTTGTTGCCAGGGCAACCACTTTCCTTGTCTAAATGTGTTAAAGAGATATAACTCATTTGAAATTTGACTTTCTATCATCTATGCAGGCCCTGTGTTGTTTTCATAGCTTAAGAGCAAGACTAAAACTAAAGAAATGTGAGAGAGTGCTTAAGAATACTTACCAATATACGGCATCCATTATGTTTAATATGGCATAGACATGGGATAACTATCACCATTCCCTGATAAAAAATCTGCTTCTTTAAAGGAATACATATGAAGCCAATACAGAAGTGCAGATTAGATGGATAATTTCCAACAATATAGAGTTACAGCACGCTGGTGTTTTGAACATGCCTTTGGTATTAAGATATGTGATATTGTAATGACATAGAAACCTATAACCTCAATCCATGCCTGAAAATTGTCAGGGTTGGCTACACAAAGACCTTCCTCTTTGATATTCGTTTCTTGCCCTTTTGGTTTGGATGACATACGGAGGCTTTTTTCAAATGTAAACAGCATTCATTGCCCAAAAAAACAAATCTCTGCTGGTGTGCACCCTGCTCTCTCTTTATAGGCTTCTTTGTGATCCCTTCCCTTTTCCACTAGTCCTCTCTGTACCTGCTCTTACCTGTCTGTAATCATGCCCTCTTTCCTTGCCCTGTATTTGCTCTCCCGCTCACTCACCTTTTCCATACACTGTCTGGTCTCCTCTGATCTCTCTGTACAGTTGCAGAGAACACACTGACAAAAGGGAGGGGGAACAAGAAGGGGAAGTGACAGGGAGCTGTGAATAAACTGACAGGAAGGAGGGGGGGTGTGAGGGTGAAGGGAGTGTATGTGCTGTACACAGTGCCTTCAATAGAAGTGGCCCTAAATTATAATATGATCCTGACTGGTCTGTAGAGGTAAAATTACAGCTTTACTTACAGGCACTAAAATTGCAAAATTATCATTTGCATATTCTACTGTTAGGTTCTTTTTTATTGGTTTGATAACATTGTTCTTCTGCCTTTAAAGCTTATGTTTGGCTCCAATACCCAGTAATATTGAAAGATGTGCCTACCTGGAAGAAAAGCGTCCCTGGAATGTTTTCTTTTTTTTTTAACATAAAAAAGGAATTTGACAGCAAAGAAGACTCATTTGGTCCATCTAGTCTGCCTGTTTTATTTGCTGTAAAGGTTATTTTCTTAGATTCAGGAGCCATAGGCCTCTCCCATACATGTTTAACTTATCTTATTACCACCTCTGGGAGGCTGTTCCACTAATTCACCATTTTCTCAGTAGAGTAACTATTACTGACATAGCAAAAGTCCCTGAATTACACAAAAGTGAAAATCTCAGGGGTTCGGTGGACCTCAAGCTACTAAAGTTCAGTCTGAGCTACTGCCGTGGGAGTAGCACTAGATTCCCCCAAACTAAGGTGGTTTTACTCAGCTGCTCTAAAATAAAGTATATTCTTCGCTTGTCTACAGAGGTTAAACAACCAGTGATCCTAAGCATAACGTGTACTAAGTGTAAACCATTAATCTTGATGTGTGTTTCCCATCCTGTGACTTTCATCATGGCTTTGTTCCTTTCCTCTATAGTACTTTCTCTTTAAAATACCTTAGATTATAGTATAATAGCCTTTCTGACAGTTTTGTTATGCACATTTTTCATTAATAATATTAGAACGGCTATGACATGTACACAGCATTGTTTAAAAATTAACGTAAATTAATTATGTTTAGCTCTGTGACATCCATTCTCTAAGTTATGATGATGCTCAAGGTTATATTAATGAGACATTTTAAGTACAGTAATTGTAAAAGAACAGAAGCTCATTGGTTCATTTATAAATCTTCAAAAAGCTTCAAAACCAGCGTATTATTTATGTTTTAAATGAGCAGGAACCTAAAATATATGTCCATTTGAACTTTATTGTCCAAAGTTTGGTGCCTTCAGTTAATTATTATGACTTCCAACAGCACAATGGCAGCAGCATTGCTGAAGTCATAAAAATGCTCTCAGGCTTATTATTTATGTTCTGCGCAGTAGCAAATACATTGGAAAAAGAGGGCAAAGAAAGCATTTCTTAGGTTAACAGTTTTACACACAATATGTACATTATGTATCTCTCTCTCTCTCTCTCTCTCTCTCTCTCTATATAATATATATATATATATCACATAATGTGTGTGTGTGTGTATATATATATATATATATATAAAAATCATATTTATATATTAAACTGTGGAATCTAATTTTTTAATGTTTATAATTGCTATTCATTAACCCAACTAAAGTCTCTCATACATCTTATTAGCTAAGAGAGGGGAGGGTAAAAATGTACCAATACCCCTCTACACCATTTTCCAGTCTTGTGTTCAGTTTTATGGGGATATGCATAGGATAAAAAAAGAAACAAATAAATCTCAAAAAATAAAAACTGAGATTTATTTATATATTTTATTATTACAATGTGTTAATCCCAACCCAATATACAAAGGTGACTGGGGGGTAGGTTATCCTCTTCCCCTTTTTGCTTTCTTATAACTAGTTAATACCCTGCTATAGAAAGGGGGATTGGGGTACAAAATTGGGACATCCCATGTTGCTTGTTAAAGTTAAAGTTTTTACAGTCAATTTAATTTTAGCATAACCAAATTAATTTATAAACCACTCTTCAATTGGTGTCATTATTTTGGAGGTATTTTGTTTAAAGTTTCACATCAAGGATACTGTGTTTGATGGCAGCCTATGGCAGATCCAGCCTAGACTAATTAATTTACTGTCCTGAGGCCCCCCTACCCCTTACAGAGCCTGGCTCAACTAATCAACAACAATCAGCAATTTTACACAAGGAGAACTTAGTTCATTTAGATTTAGCATGGATTGAGAATCCCAACATTGGTCCTCAGCGACTAAACATTGACTGATTTTCACAATCACATGACTCCTTGATATGTACATAACTGATTAGGTTTACTTAAACTTAACACTTAAGCGCCTATACTATTTTTAACCAATAATTATTTATTTCTAACGCATTCATGAACAAATATTATATATATATATATATTGTGCAAATATTAATGTGTATTATTCAGTGTGTATACTGTCGTATCTCATGATAGACTATTTTAAATGTAGCTGTTGCCAAGCAACCCATTCTCCAACACCCTCTAGGCTTGCGTCTTCCCTGGAAGTTCAGCCATGTAGAATGCAAAAGTTCATTACCATACTGTTGATATTGTAATAAATTATTCAATGCCAATATCCTCAATCATGCTGTCAGAAACCGATGATTTGTAAATGATTTGACCGGATTCAACAGCACAGGTGCAAGAGTCAAGGAAAATTATTTTAAACACTGTAGATAAAATTATTCATCCACCTTGGTGCTTGGTTTCAAACTATGGAGAACTTCTTCAAACATATTTTCTACAAGAATAACCTTCTAATCATGTGCATTAAAGTGTGTAAGATGGCTAGCGTGTCTAACAAAAGTTTTGAGAATTTTTACCTACAAGTGACTAGATGTTGATATGACAATGTCTTTTAGTTGCACATGTCTCGTGTAAGCCCTCTTAGAGGGACATTTAATGCATTCAAAGGAATTTGCTGTTGGAAAGAAAAATGTATTGATTGAACCTACGTGTTCAGAGCATGGAATATTGATTTGTCTTAACTCGCCGGGAAATTGGAAGGAAAGAAAATACAGAATGACTCATCTTGTGTAAGGAAAGTATGGCATCAATTTGGAATTTTTCCAGTAGACAACGCTCCGTTCATTCTAATATACAAATGCAGTGATGCTTGAAGAATGTTTACCATAAATATGTCTGGTATGAAATATATCTCAGAAATTCTTCTTTGATATGTGTGGTTTTTAGCTTCTAAAATTATAGAGCCTACAGGGCTGACTTAAGGCTCTCAGCCACCATCAAAATTAAATTTTTTATAATATTTGTTCTCTCTTTTTAGGGATCCCTACATCCAAAATATTTGTAACCAGATTAAAACCCGGATGATGCCATGGTGACATCACACACAGGCTACATTTAAGTACTTTATTTACTGTAGCGTGAAAGCAAACATTAAAATGTGTTGTTATGATATATTTCTCTTGTTTTTTTTTTCATAAAGAGTTAATGGTTGGTAAATGACTCTCATAGATTGATTAGAGATAATATTTTAAGTAGGCAACATCTGTTTCCCATGTGTTTTCCCAGATTTAGACACAACATCCTGAGCTAATGTGGAAAACAAATCTCTATGGTCAACCAAATGTTTGCAGTAAGGGGCATTTCTAATTTACTAAAATAATTGGTGGTAAAACAACAGGCTTTTGTAGGGTGTAAATATGCACAGGATGCAGTGATGGGGCAAGTCATCTTGCTGTCTCTCTTGACCCAGAGTCCAGTCCTCAGGGCTGATAATTTTCTGCAATGTAAACATGGGCATCCCCTGAAACTTTCTTAATGGATTCTGACATAAAATAAAACTCCAGCACAATGTTTACATCTGGGCAAACCTATATTTAAGACTATATGGGCAAGTCCAATAATGATCATCTATAAGAATTTTGACAGAGGTGCAGTGATTTGGTATGTATGCCTTTTACTCTATGGACACCTGAATGGGTTATACATCCTTCCCTCGGATAGGTAAGGTGTATTAGCACAGTATTCATCCATGGGTTTCATAAACTTTGCTCCGTGGTTTGTAAGTTGGGATATATTCAAGCAGCAAACCTAAAGGAGCTGACATAATTAGATGTGTTATTTCCAAATGTTGGTATGCTACAGCAGAAACTACCTTAAAAAGCCTTTTCCCACTAGGAATTGGAAAGGCATATTCTGGTTAGATTTAATTGGGACAGTAAATTACATTAGGTACATTTCTGCGCAAAAAATGTTCATCATTTTAATGAATAAATAACTATTTGTTTTGCAACCCAAGTGTTGGGTGTCGGGTGTATACGTAAACAATATTGTGGCGGGATTATATATTGTGGTATTGGTTAAAGGGATTCCGTAACACCCATTATTTTGAGGGGAGGGTTGACATTTTTTTAGCATGGGCAAGGGGGGGGGCAAGTGGCCCACTCCTCTCCCCACTCATAACACAAACCATTAGTGCGCACTTACAAGCACGGATACTTACTCTCTTTTACACTGCCTGGGGCAAGCAGTGGAGACAGATGCTCTACTAATACTAATGGGCCACACTGCGTTACATTTCTCTGCTGAGCATCCGCCTTCCACAGCCGACTGGTCCACTGGTAAGGCTCATGCTGGACACAGAGTCCTTGTATAATTCTAACTGGCCTGGGGGGCCAGTTCCCCACTCATGCTTGTTTTATAAGGACTCATATACATCTGACATGTTGAACGGGCCAAAAAAAGTGCATAAACTCACGGAAGGGAATCAGTTTTGTATAATACGTTAGTGTTGGGGGTAAAAGGTAGATGGGGAGGGCGAATAAATATTTGCTTAGGAGTAAAAAGTTTTTTCATAGTCCTGGACCTCATGCGATGTTCTAATCAGAGGGGGCTGCTCCACAGTATCCGCAAGGTTCTAAAATAAAAACTGTGAAAAAAACTTGTTTTTGATTAGCATCTGTGTGAATCTTTCATATCATTTACAGTAATTCTGGATAATAATGACAAAGCTATAATTCTAACTGCAAATGACTATGGAGAATCAGAAGCTTTGAAAATACCCAGTCATGTTCTGCGACGCAGTGATCTGCATTTTCTTTGGAAACCATCACGTTGAATAAGACTTACATTGTATTCATCTTCATCGCAGGCACTATATAATTAAAGTCATTAAGAATGGTAGGAAGTTAATCTCGAAAGTACTTTTTCTTGGAACCTACTTTAATATTTTCAGTGCTTCGAATATAACCAAGCATATTAATAGCAATTCCAGGCAGATTTTGATTTAGTATCCTGCTAAAAAGTAGATGTTATATTTACTTTTATTTTATGTAATGCTCCTTGCAGACATTTCAGATATTTTGCATGTAATTCTTTATATAATAAATGTGTATAAAATATATATGAAAACGTAAAGGGAATTAGAATAAAAACTAGCACTATATTATATGATACAGATTATTAGTAGCAGTAAGTGGCACCCAAAGGATGCAACCTGTAAATAGAAAAGATGTTTAAAACCTAACTTTAGGGCCAGATAGCGTTGTCAACCAATACTCTTGAATACAATTTTTCAATCTTCAGGCTCATTCCATGGGCTGAAGATGAGGATTGAAAGACATCTAAAAAATTTTATCCATTTCCAGTGGCAGCAAATTCTAAAATAGCTGCTGTTTGCATGGGAGCATTAATATAACACCAACATGGTCCCTTGACATCAGTAGACATCTATACTTGAGTGCAGGTTGAAATTTTTGCGTAGGGTTTTTAGCATCAGGCTATTGTCCTGAAATTCTATTTCTGGAGTGGCTCCACTATAAATAAAATCCCATGACATTAAACCTCTCCAAAATATAATTTGACTTTAACCTACCAGGAAAGGGGGCATGGAGAAGCATTGAGTGGGCTCTTTGCCCCCCATAAGGTTATTTCTTTCCCTCCCATAGGCAATTTTTTTTTAAGAGATGGAGAAAGGGGGGCTATACCCCTCCAATGTTAATATTTTATTACCTCCTTTTGCACTGCACATTGAGTAGGAGAAAAGAAGGGGCAGTCATCTCTCCCTCTATTGGACTCACATTTTTCCTTATTAACCTTTTTTAAATATTTATATCTTCTGCTCACATATTAATAGAGCTTTCATGAGTAACTTTACTTGTTTATGTATCTTGTTTATGTTTGTTTTAAACAAATATGTTTTATTTTATTCATCATAATAGGCAGAACACCTTGAAAGCATTGAGTATAGTAGGATATAACTAGATGTTTCTTATATGACATGTAGTGAGTATTAGTCATGTAAATTTTTCAAAAAGTGGTAATACTCACAAATATCTCCAAAACAGTTGGGTTTGTTGGGTCTGTTTGGTGTTAGAATAACAACAGAGCGCATGGAACAATTCCTCCAGAGCCGAAGGGCCCCAGCGTTCTGAGGGGCACTGCACCAATTACTCCAGGTATACGGTATATGTATGTGTGGGTTGGGGAGGAATGTTAAAGCCATAAACTATAGAAGAAAAGTGAAAGACGATAGAACAAAAAGTGAGCAAAAGGATTCAAGTGAGGTGGAAAAATGAAGAAGGGGAAAATAAATCGTGAAAGAGGGAACAGAAGGAGAAAAACGACAGCAGGAGGCAAAAAGTGAAAAAGAAGTGAAGAAATAAAGGCAGGGGATCGAGAGAAGACCTTCTTGTGTATTTGCTCCAGGACCCAAAGCTCCTTAATCTGAACTTGGCTCCAGTTCTCAAAGATTTGCCTCAACTTCATAGTTAGCTGGTTTCCAATGAGAACACCCACCATTTTTTCTTATTACTAGTCCAGATTAAAAATACGTTTTATAAAAAGGTTGTACTATTTTCTTTTGAAAACAGAGCCATATGTATGTGTTTTAGCTCTGTTATGTTAGAGCAATCCTTTGGACAGACACCCTGGCTCCTTATCCTAGTGACTTTAGTAAACCCCCGAATACATTACATACATTTACTGTATACATAAGACAAAAAGCGAGATTTTTTTGTATGACTGCCACAGTTTGCCATTTTCACATTTTTTGGGTCAAATTATCTGCACAGCTGCAGTTTTATATGTGATATTTTCAGAATGTTACTCCTTTAAAAACCTGCAAGACTTAATTAAAAATAGATCAGCTCCAACAGAGCCTCAAATGATTCAGGTCTGAAAAACAGGCAAGGTTCCTGCTGTTCCAGGATATAGTCAGTTTAGAAAAAGTGACACTGTGGTTCTTGGTCCTGCTGTCTGCTAGCCGTGAATTTCACAAGACAGAGTCGGCGACTTGCTTCCTATATACCAGGGTTACTGCGGTCCTAGCTGCTGCTAATAATTGCTTACTGGAAGTAAAACAAGTGCGATTTGTATATTATGGTGTATAAATGGTGTATTATGTTATTTTGTTGTTTAGTTTCTTAACTTCTAACATTTGTATACACAACATTACAGTTAAATTGCCTCCTATTTTATTGGTGGTTTCCAAGCTAATTTATAAAAATTGGCTTTAAAATGATGATAGGATTCGTAAACAGAGTCAAATAAAAGTACCGATCTGTGCAGCTGTTTGTCATTTGTTGGGAATTCAGAATTCAGCGTGCAGAACCTGGAGAGAATAATCAGATGTGTTGGGAATCCACTGTGGCTTAGCTAGAACAATTCATCACAGATGGAATTTAGGTCACAAAGAAAACAATATGTGGACCGAGATCGCTGACGAAAAAATAGACGGAGGAGAAATTGCTCTATTCCTATCTCTTTGATTTAAGAATATTTAACATTCTATAGGCAAACCGTAAGTAGAATAATACCAGCAATTATCAGGGTTGTGAAACGGTAACGGCCAAAAAGCCATCGCTCTTTCTGAATACTAATAAAGAAGGGTTCTCGTTCAGAGTGGCCGTTCCTCTTACTGTAACAAAAAAAAACATACAGAATACTTTACTGAGAAAGAAACTGAAAAAGAAAGCTTATCTAACCTCACATCTTGTTCTATGTTGGCCTAATTATCTGCTTTACGATTGTATTTTGTCCCTGGCACTTCAGGCCAGCATTCTCCTAATGATTTCAGTGGCCAATGGATGTATATGACAGGCCACACATTATATTTCATGCTCACCTAGTGTGCGGCTGGGCATATCCAGCCGGTGGCTGCACACTACAGCAACCGACCGGGTATGTATAGTGGGGTGTTGGGCAGTAGCCTACAACGCATTTGCCCCGTGTGCCAAACAGCCGGTCCCGGCCTGGCTATATCTATTTTTTTTGGCCACAGAGACTACTGAAATTCTAGTCCATTCATTTAGATTATTTTCTTAAGTCTTAATGTACAAGAGGCCTTAAGATCACAGACTTTCCTTTAGCAAGCATTTTATATTCTTACGGATGATGCATTTTCCACTAGGCTTGCGTTAATTTATTTTTTGTCCTCGTTGAACCATTCACCAGAACGGTACGCTATATCTAAGAAGAGTGATTGCCAGTGTGTTGATTCTGTTAGATTTTCCATTTATGATAATGATTTGTCTTGTAGTGTGGATGGGTTTTAAAAGGATCTGTGGTTTGCCTGATGAGGCTGAGAGGCATTACTTAAGATATGTAAGGAGAATGTAACCTAATCGCATTTTGTTGTCAAGCCCTTGCACAGTTTGACTAGAATTGCATCGACATTAATAATCATGACAAACAAGAGAATACATTTAATTTGATAGAATCCACTTATGCCCCCTTCTTGTCTTGTAGAATAGTACGTGACAAGCTTTTACAACAAATGATACTTGCACCAAAAAAATCCAACAACATTCGATCAACAATTAATAAGTAGAATTACTATTAGTAATGTTTTAGAGCGTCAAGCTGCAGAAACTACAAGCAAGACAGCAACTTAGTAGAAAACCTCCATAAACCTGTTTGATCTCATCAATGCAGCAAAGCACAGCTCTGACTTGCAAAGGTAAATCATAAAAAGGCAAAAGCCCAAAATAAAATACACTTACGCCGCTGTGGGCGGTCCTATGAATGTTTCTATAGATATGCAAATGAGGAAACCTATGGAACAGTATGGCAAAAAGTGACATACCTGGTGTACTTATCTGCATGTCTCTGAAATAGACATATTAAATATACATATTAAATATGCATTTGCTACAAAATGGGAATAACAATTATAAAATGCATAATTGTATAATATATTTTATTTTTAAATAATATAGCTTGACGGACACATTGATGACTTTTGGCAGCGAGGCATTACCATCTGTTTAGCATTTCTCCTTTGTGTACGCTTCAGTTGTCTTAGCTGTATCCATGTTTATTAGCTTTCTATGTATTAAATAACCTTTTTCAGGAGAAAATCAATGCACTCAATGGAGTCAGGGCATAAAGCTCAAGAATAATACAATTATTCAGCTGATTGTGAGTATTGCAAACTACCGAACATGAGATCTCACAACGTACAAACCCACTCAGCTATGAAGACGACTGCTGCAGAGAGTGATCATTGGAGGCTTAGGCAACCGAGGGCATCAGCTGTTCTAAGAAAGTCAATGACAGGTCTTAAAAAGTAACTGTACTGTATAAGACGCAGCTGTGAACACTTTGTACTTATTTTTTTTATTATTTTTTTTAAATCAAAGTTTATTGTTTTAACCCCTTAATCACAAGACGTTTTATAACTGGTAGTACATTTTGGGACAAAGGCTCTTTTAACATTTTTCACTGTTGCTGTTTAGCTGTAATTTTCTCCTTTCTCATTTTGTGCTCCCACACACATTATATATTGTTTTTTCAGTGCAAACAGGGCTTTCTTTAGATACCATTACTTTTAGCATTTCATCAATGATAAAATATGGTGATTTTTTGTTAAAAATGACTTTTTCTCACTTTTTAAAAAAAAATCTTTTACTCATCCGCAAAAACTAATGAAAAAGTCTGCTAAATAGATTCTACTATGTGTCCTGAGTTTAGAAATACCTAATGTTTTTATGTATTTTCCTTTTTTTTTTGCACATTATGGGTGCAATAAGTACAAGCTTTTGCTATTTCAAAACCAATTTTTCCCCAAAGCTGGTCATTCTGCCCCATGTGTAATTTCAGGTATTTTTGAATCCGGCCAATGCAATTTACCCCATCAAACCATATATTGATGGTTTGATGCAATTTACCCCATCAAACCCCAAGGTGTTTCAAATGCAAGTATTTTAACCCTTTCCATGCACTAATTCTACCACCAGCCTTTATGGTAGTAAAAAATGTTGTATTTTTTTCACACACCTTCAGATATGAATTTACCACTCCTGGTATATGTCACTGCCAAACTAGCAAAATAGCCCTGGGCCCTGTTGGCCGAATCAAATGGATAAGATTCACTAAACGTATAGTCCCATCCCTGCACTCCCGACCAGGCACGAACCCCCGACTGATCCGGGTGGACCAGGTCTGGAAGGAACCGACCCACACGCAAGGCAAGGATTTTAGAGAACAACGTCAGATCCACATTCAATAGCGAAATGGGCCTATAGATATCACAAAGTTCTGTGTCTCTCCCCTCCTTCGGAATCACCGAGATTGTGGTGGCCAAAGTATGAGGGTGAAAGCTTTCCCCCTCCAAGATTAAGCATGTCGGTCAAGTGAGGACCAAGAATGTCAAAGAACGTCCTGTAGTAGCCCAAGGACAGAGCGTACGGTCCAGGGCATTTCCCCTCGAAATCTTAACTGCCCTCTCCAGTTCCCCTATAGAAATTGGAGCCTCCAACTGCTCAGAAGCACCAGGGGTCAGTTTATGCTTCAGGTGCACAGTCAACTATTGACAGATAGCCAACTTGCGGTCATCTACGTCATCAGGTGAGTCATGAGTGGGGGAGTGATTATAGAGGTTGGAATAAAAGGTGACAACCGCTGAAGAAGTTTTTTAACGAAACGCATCGAGGTACCCCCGAGCAATGTATCTTGGGTATGTAGGATTGCTGGTTTTTTTTTAGCGCAGGGCTCTAGCCAGGTACTTCCCTGGTTTGTTACAGTGCTCATGATAAATGGCCTTAAGTCTAGCATAGTGCCTCTAGACCTGACTATTAAGTAGCGAGCTCCCCACAAAGCACAAGTAAACATGTAAAGCCACTATCCTGCAATGTTTCCTTGTGAATCTTCTCCAGACCTGCTATTTGCGTATACAATGTACTGAGTTTCTGGGTATAGGCCCTCTTCTTCTCTGCACCCAATTTAATAAGCTGACCTCGGACCACACATTTATGTGCCTCTCAGATCATAGGAAGGGGTAGATCTGGCAACAGATTGGTCAGAAAATCACTGAGAGTTGCAGCAGTATACTCCGATGCATGTGCATCAGATAACGACGACTCATTCAACCGCCATGTGCTTTGAGTAGGTCGAGTCAGGGGGGACGTAAGCAACACTGTCAGGGGAGCATGATCAGACCACATTATGGAGCGGTATTTGTCCCCCGTCACGGATGACAAATGATAGTGTGTGAGAAATAAGCAATCTATACGAGACTACCGCTTGTGGGGAATGGAGTAAAAGCTAAAATCCCTATCCGTAGGAAGCTGAAGATGAAGTTCACCTTTCGGCACGACGACGACCCAAACCACACATCCAAATCCACAAAAGCATGGCTTCATCAGAAGATTAACATTTTGCAATGGCCCAGCCAGAGCCTAGACCTGAATCCAACTGAACATCTGGGGGTAATCTGAAGAGGGCTGTGCACAGGAGATGTCCTTGCAATCTGACAGATTGCAAAGAAGAGTGGGCAAATATTGCCACGTCAAGATGTGCCATGCTAGCACACTTTTGCAACCAGGTTATTGTGGGTTTTTTTCCAGCTTGTTTTGCAATTGAATTGCTTGCATTATGGGTCACATTAAAGGTGGAAAAAGTTCTGACATGATTTATCTTTGTCTCATTCTTTAAAATCACAAGAACCTGGCATTTTAACAGGGGTGTGTAGACTGTTTATATCCATATGGTCTGAAATGTGCTATTTCCGTTGTTTTGTTTACATATATTACGTTTTAAGAGAAAAGAAAAATCAACTGAATTTAGAGGAAGGAACATATTTATTTTACAAGTGCACAATCTGCTTCAACATAAACAGGGTCCTATTGAGAAAAAATAACAATAAATGCAAATCATAAAATTAAACTTGTAATAAATTATTTAACATGTAAACAGAAATAATGCATAGCCTGCGTTAATTCTAAAATATTGTACTTGTGTTTAGTGATAAAATAAAAACCAATGTTGTCTATCAAATCAAAAGAATATATATTTAAAAAAATATGCAACTATAATTGGTTTATTCAGTGCATTTGTGTGAATACAAGAAATAAACATTTGTACAAGACATGAAAACATTTCTCCCTACTGTATATCATGGAGTACAGAATCCAACATTGCTTAATGCATAAAACCAAACAAATCATGCACCTTTAATCCAATTTCCCACTTTCACCCATGCAATGAATATGAATGATCTAAATGGAAAAACTAAACCTTCAACACTTTGATTAAATAGCAGGTATAGGTGTTTGTCGCTTAGACAAAGGCGGTTTGAATGGCTCCTTGTCTACAATAACCACATATATCATACATTGGAAAAAAGACTTTTACAAAGAAGACAGTTTTATAAAAATGATCACCTCAATTCCACAGTTTATTTTTCTCCTTTAGAAAAGAAGCCACAACATTTAACATGATACACAAAAATGGAATTAAGAGAAAACTACATTGGTGGATACTGGGTTCCTTTAATGGTTTGTTCTATTGTATATTATTATGCATCTATAGATTAGGGGTTACCACTGTACCTTTAACAGAGACTAACACATATATATATATTATATATATATACATATATGTCTATATATATATATATATATATATATTGATATTTATATTCTAACATGTTTAAATCACAGGAACACTGTTTATTTGAAGCTAAAATGTCATTTCGGTTTGAATATGATGTCAGCATTCAGCCTCAGCATTTAGAGACCCTGCAGAGTACGGAAAGCTGTATTTGTTGAAAATCAAAGTGTTGCACCTTTTAAATAATTGTACATGTAATCAAGCTTATATATAAAACTGTAAGCCAATAAAACAAACAGATTTTGCATTTTGTATGCTTGCCCCTATAAAACATATAAGCAGTACAATTTTCTTTTAAAGAGTAAAAGTGGTCTTTTAATCTTGGTTGGAGAGCAAATTCATATCTGCTTTGAGTTCAGTGAAATGTTTTTGCTATCCACAAAGCATAGGTGATATAAACAGAGAGCAGGGCATGTCCCCTCCATGCTTTATTCCATTGTATGTTTTTGCTGGCTATCCAGGTGCCTTCTGGGATGCAAAAAGCACATTCTAAATTAATGGGATCCACTGAAAAAAACAGAGATCTAATGACTGAGTGAGCTACCCAAGTTCAGTGCTTGTCCTGAATAATTGAATATTTGGATGTAAAACTGCTAGAAGAATTCAACAGCATCCAGAGGTAAAGTTCCATTACTGTATATGTCATTGCCGAAGGTATGACCTGCACCTGGCTACGTAGACTCGTTCTGGCTCATAGATTTGCCCCCGTTTAGTATTCCTGAAGCACTTCTGCTTTTTGTAGGAGTGCCGCTTCCAGATCTGGAAAACTCTGTGAGATCATGAAGGGAAGGTTCCTTGTACATAGCAACTGCAATAGAATTATTTATGTTTTAATAAAATGATCACAGTATTATGTATTATTCGATTTACAATAAAAGAAATGTGATGTCACAGTATATTGGACCTAAAAAATGATTACATCTGAACAAGAGTAAAATAATTTGTCCTTCTGAGTCCATTGGCAGCCATATAAAAGGGTGTGGGCACAGCTGGAAAACCCAAGCCAGAACATACTCATATTTGTATAGCTTAGCAATTGCCTGGCTTGGTAAATGAAGTAGACACAATATTATCAAATGGTAATATAGATTTAAAAATATGTATATAGTAATGGTTTTTTCGTTTTTTTGCAGCAAAAGCTTTTTAGATATTATTCTTATCAAACGTTCCAACCAAATAATAAAAATAACCATATTTGTTTTAAATAAAAATATCCCTGTTACGATGTTGATATTTCGGACCAGGGTCTGCTCTGATAAACATGGCTTTGTCTAACAAGGTAGAAACCTTAAAGCCCTAGAGTCAAAGTCCACCGTAGTTTAGTCCTTATTTATTCCACAAATCTGTTGTCTGCTTGGTAACACAGAATTGAATGACAACAAATGAGTTAAGTGGGAAACGGGGTTTTGATAACCCACCACCTTAAGTCTCTCCATACAGAGGGGCCGGCTGAGAGCAGCAGCAGAGACATCTGGGCTCACAGACACTTATTTCCTGTTAAAGTTCTAGACAACTAGAAACAAGAGTTGCAGAGAGTGAAGAGAAGCTAGGTTCTATCCTATGGAAATAGTAATCGGAGTCATCCGATATTAGCAATTATGGATTTCTTAATTAAGCCCTTACTGAGTAAAAATCCATTGCCTTTATATCACAAAGCAGGGCTCCAGAATATCCAGAGTATGTACTGCCATCAAGCACCAGAGTTCAACACCCCTGGTCTAAGAGCTTTCATTGTTTTATCAATAATGTACAGGAGGAATTATTCACATATAATCAATAATCAATCATACAGTTAAAATCTCAGCATTATGTTAGGCTTTAGCTATAATTTCTTTAGAATTGTTCACTTTACCTTTTAATGGTTTTGGCAGAAAGTGAGCTGCGGGTTTGTTCTTCTTCACATGGTTTCCTTTCATAACCTCTCCTTCTTTGTTGAGACCCAGAAACCAGCTCCTTCCAGATTGTTGTCTGTATATCATTGAAGAATATGTCACATAGTAGTTTTCAAACACAGATTCTTTGAATTTGCATTCAGGTGTGAAATGTTCCTGAAAAACAGAATGAAATGTTTGAATGATCCAGCTTTACAGCATGATGCTTAATAATGCCTATACCTATAGGTTATTATTGTTATAAATAATACGAATAAATAATGCAAAGAGGTTATTATTATTATTATAATAATGCAAATAAATAATACATTTTATATTATTATTAATATTACTCAGGAAACGTATGCTATATTTGTGTGTATTAAATGTATGCCTTTCCTATATATGACCCATTTTTATGCTAAAAAGTGGCCAGTAAAGTTAATGGTTAATACTGAGCACACTCAGATGAGGTTGTGAGCCCTAATAAAAATTGATATGATGAAAGCAATGTTGGATTGCAGTTTGAACATCCCTGACCGCAACTTAGAAAATTATGTTACAAGATAATGAAAATCCTTTGGGGGAGTCAAGAATCTTCTTTTACCCCCACACCTCCATCACGTTGGCAGCGGCAGGTTAGAAAATACCGTATTGGCTCGGATATAGGCCGCACCAGAATATAGGCCGCACCTAAAAATTAGGTGCTTTTTAAGAAAAAACCCACTTACATTATGCACTGCCACCTGCCCCCGCGAGATATGCTGCTACTCTGCCCTTCCAGACATAGCTGCCACTCTCCCCCCCGAGATATTGCGTGCCCTCTGCCGCGGATCATTGAATTTGTCCCCGAAGGTGCCCCCCCGAGTATGCTGCCACTTCTACCCCCCCCGAGTATTGCTGCCACTCTGCCCCAAAGAGGTCCCCCCCCCCCTAGACTTACCGGTGCAGACTCCCGGGGTCTTGCAGGGCCGGCGGGGGACAGCTATTCAACTTCCGGTGCTTCAATTGTTAGCGTACATGGTGCAGACGTTCACCGGCTGCGGCGAGGCAAGCGTTAACAACCTCCGCTGCCGGAACGTCTGCACGATGTGCTTTAACAGTCTCCCTTGCCGGGACTACCCCCCGTGGGAATTCCTGGCAAGGGAGATTGTTAAAGCACATTGTGCAGATGTGCCAGCAGCGGGGGCTGTTTAAGCTCGCATCGCCGCTGCTGGTGAAAGTCTGCGCGATGCGCTTAGACAATCTCCCGTGCTGGCACTCCTCCCGTGGGAGGCTGTCTGAGCGTATCCGAGAGTAGGATACAGGTCCCCTGCACCACTGCAGAAGATCTAACCCCGCTGCCTGCCCGGCGCCCGGGACTGCATGTCCCTGGCGTCGGGCGCTAGACTTTAAAGACTTAAAGTGGGGGGAAAAAGTGCGGCCTATATTCGAGCCAATACGGTAATATAAGTGACATATGGGAGGCATGAAGTCCAATGGCACCTCTCCTATTGACACTTATCAAGACCCTTCAATTAACCATTTTTAAATAAATATTAATATTATGATAGATCTGCATATATATATATATATATATATATATATTCATGGTGGACAGATATAGATGACAAAACAGGCTTAAATTGTCTTGAGTGGGGAAAATATAGCCTAGTTCCAAGGATGTTGCATTTATTTTGATGGCAAATGGTTCCTGGTTTCAAGGCGATAATTTCCATGTTTTCAAGTAGGATTCCTTCTTTAGATCAATATACTGAATTTATCAAAACAGATGAGTTATCTTAATTTTAACCCTTTCTCATAATTTTTTTATCATAAGTAAATCCCCTCCTTTTTCTTGGCAATGCCTCACATGATAAGTGAGAATGGTATAAACATACCCTTGTATCAAAAACAACACACATGAAAATTAAGTACAAGCACAACATTGGTAATCTAGTGATAATAGGAATAATTATTCTATAGTACAAATCTCACTTTCTGGGAGAACCTTCGTGTGACAAATTATATGACATATTATATATACGTGTGTGTGAGTGTGTGAATTGCTAAAGTATTCTAAAAGATACTTTAATATTAATAGGCTTACTAAAGCCACTGTCATTTTAATATAGTTAAGGCAAGTAATGAATCCCAGGACAGTTGGGCATTTCTTAGAATTGGAAAAGACAGCCTGTTTGGAATCGAATTCTGCAAAAATACAGACTTATTGTTATTGGATTATTGAAATTAAATTGTGAGGGAAATAAAATAAATAATTATAATAGAAATGACATGCTCTTTTACTCTCCATATGGTATGCAGTAGAAATCCAGGGCCGATATTAATAAGGCACATAGATGCTGATATACTGCCAATCCTAATTAGCACGCGAGCACATTAAGTGATGCTGCGATGAGACACAGGAAGCTCAATGTGTGCCCTGCGCGTTTCGCTCTCCATTAATTGACACTGAGTGAAGGTAGCAGATTTCCTCCTAGGATTTCTATTGCGAAAAATAGTAAAGCAAGTAAATCCCTCTTTTCTTTACAAACTGGCAAGTTTTACAGTCAGTCGAAAGGCTGCTGGGCAAAATTAAGATATCCATCCCCAGAGGAGCCGAGCAGTCAAAACTGTGTAGGTTGAAAAAAGAGAAGAAAACATTTTAAACCCTTTATGAATATTTATCCCGTTGTTGCAACCCCTGTCAGCACGAAGCTTGAAGGCTCACGCTGTTTAGATCTCAACCATAAGCTGCGCTCTCATAAAGACACGCAAAACCATTAACCCTTTAAATCTCGAGGATTGCATTTCAAAATTCCGCACCCCTCGTGAAAACCAAGCTGCTTTCACGAGGCGGATAGCAGGGCATCCTTCATTTCATGCAGTAAGATCACGAATCTATTACAATTCTCTGCAGTTAACTTTTTCTGTTTCTTGTACAAACTACAGGAGCGTAATTAACCGGAGAGAAACACACAGCAAAGACGCGCTGGGAATGCTTTTACAAACACAAAGTATTGCTATAGTCTTGCTATAAAGCTTCAATCAAAACGACTAATATGTACATGACGGCTAAAAAAGTAAAGTTTAAAATGTTTTCTTAACAAATTTTAACTTGACAAGTGAGAAACATAGTAAGAAATTTATATAGTATGGTGATAATCAGAGTATAGGATTATGCAAATTTGTTATATTTATAATGTCACTTATTATTCTCCTAATATTGCTTTAAACTGCGTTCCACACTAATGAAACCCACCTTGTTCCAAATCATTTTACAAACAGTTTGTGATTAAAACTTCTGGCTAAAATATTAAAATACAGCTTAATAACATCTTGCCGAAACCACTAAATCCTTAGCTCTGCCAATTTTAAACAATACTTTTTGCCGCCCCCCCCCCCCCAACCCTAAAATAATTTTAACTCCAATATCCTGGAGGCTTGCAGAATGTTCCAGCTTCACAATTCAGCCATGCTCAAGCAACCAAGAGGATAGACTGTCAAATTTGGATCCACTTAGCTGAACAGTTGAAACCTTTGAGATCGGAGCGGGTTGACATTTCTGTCATCAAAACGTAGAGTTTACAGGGAATGGCTGAAACTGGGTAAATGTATGTTATTGATTAACACTTGAGTCGCTTATTTGTCTCACACCGTAAAAAGCACCATAGTCAAGTTATTTTTTTTTTCTTCAAATGAAATTTTGTGCCATCGTACTCATTTCTTCCCGTCTGGCAAACTGAGCAAATACACAGGGCTGCACTCAGGATTCGTGGTGCCGGGGGCAAGAATGAGTTATGGGGCTCCCTTGTGCTTATGGGCTCTGTATCAATGATAAAACAAGGTGCTGGGATATTATATCACATAGGCTCACAGAGTGTGAGAGAAGAATAACGTGTTTTATTAACACAATTTATAAACCCATATTTGACTGCAGACCACTATGATGCACTCAGTCACCCAGTATTCAGATACCCAGTGGATATTTTGAGCTCCGAGAAAACTTGGGACATTGGGGAGGAAGAGGGATTTGGTCATATTTGCTGCAAAGTTAATTCAGAATTTGGGCACATAACTCTATTCCACACTAAAGGTCAGCTGTAACACAATTTGCATTTAATGTCACTTTTATAATACCACTCAGGACATGGTATTTATATTCACATTATGATGTTACATTTTGCCATTTCCTTGCTAGTTTTTGTTAAGGCAGTGCAACCAAAACAGTCCAATTTTTCTGTAAAACCAATGTACCCAAGTCCAATATATGTTGTAGTTAACATGACTTGTTAGCTTGGACTACTCTATCCAGACATAGACTGTCCATCTGGCACAACCACAAATGCCCATTGGTCCTTGGGCCATCAGTACCCTTTACTCACCCGTTCTGCTCCTGGAGCAACAGGTTGGGCGCTGCAGTGTTTGGCTACTACCCGCAGAGTATGTGTACACACTACAAGAGTATGAAAATGTAATGTCTGGCTGCATAGATCCAGCCGCTTTTTTGGTTTGCTAAGAAAAATAGCTATGTTAAAAGCACACAATGAGTAGTTTCATTGCGATAAGTTAAATTAAGCTTAGGTTTCTATACTTCAACAGCATATTCAGCCCATCTACACTACCCATATTTCCTCCTGTAAAAACCTTAAAACCTATTGGGTCCTTGGTCTTGTCTAATGTTCAGACTAGCCCTATGCCTATAACATGCATGTTTAAAGGGACCTTTGTACAATATATAAGTATGTGTCAATAAACTTCCATATCAATATAGGCATGTGATATTATATAGTGCCTCTAGTAAAGTGACGGCCCACAAAATAGTGCTAGTTGCTTTGTGAACTATGTCATGTCCAGCAAAAAGTCCTGACCTCCTACGGCATCTAGCATCTTAGTCCAACTGATGTCCAACAGATGATGCATTTTGAAACTAAGGGGGTTATACCATACTCAAATCTTACTCACTCTCGAACATGGATTTTGAAAGCAAAACAAAGAAAGAAAGAAAAAGAAAGAAAGAAAGAAAGAGGAAGGAAGTATAGAAACAGACCATGGTCTGTTCTTTCCGTAGCTTGATATAATTATTTGTTTGGATGACTTCCAAACATGTATAAACCGTATTTCCATCAATCTGAAAAGAGAACATTGCACACGACTGCATGCAGACAACGCTGGCGTCTCTGCACGAAAATTGCATTTAACAAACACATTTCAACCAAAAATCTAACTACAGGACATATTTGGCTCCAACGTTCCCTTCCTTGCCTTGATAAATAGCCTCATTAGTTCTAATTTGATCTAGCCCGTTTGCATTAATACATCTAATTTAACTGAACCTTTTAAGATAATACATTGTACTTCAAGTATCATGGAATGCATTCTACATTCAATGGAACTATAATAGAATACTTTAAACAAAAAGATAGACTTGATTAAAGGACATACAGAACTGTGAATACAATTCATTATTTCTAAGCGATTAATGTGATTATGGGTCACAAATAAGCATGCCAGGCTACCAATTAGATAATATAAGCAGTAAAGCCTGCATTTAGCTCATAAAGAGGGTCAAACCCATCTATGCATCTTTTTTACTATAGAAATATTCTACAGGTCAGATCCTATAGGCTGGCACAGGCAAATCAGGGTGGAATAGGGCAAAACTGGCTTGTACAGCACTAAATGTATGACATGGCTGCTCATTGAAGAGTGACCGGGGGGGTAATTGCCTACCCGGTAGCCTAACCAGAGAAGTTCCCTCGTATGATAAAAGCGTTTGTATTACATGAATTGTCAAATGTTCCTAGTCTAGCAATTAGTGATTCATATATTTGACAATTACTGCATGTTCCAATGTGCTGCATGTATAGAAAGCGATAAACTGCACAATTGCTGAGACCGAGCTTGGGATAACCAGAAAATAATTGAAAGCTGAAAAAGAAAACTGAAAAGCAGAAACTTTTAAGTACCAAAACCCAGTGATGGCAGCAGCTACACAAAATAATGACTGTTCTATACGTCATACAGACCCCTGTTTTCAGGTACTGCCCCAGAGAGCTGCCCCGCTCTCCCACTTTTGAGAAAGGCCTCAATCACAACTCCCGTGGTCACTTTACAATGAATCGAAGCAAACGGCCACAATATGAAGTGATATCCTGGCATTGAGCTTCAATATATTGTGAGGTGGCTGGACGTGTAAAGTAAGATGATGGTCATGCCCCAACCCCTCTTCTGATGATGCCCACATCCCTAAACACCCTACACATAGCCTTAAAAAGGGAAGATTGACAGAAAAAGGGAATTTAAAATCTGATTTTTCCATTACTTTGTGTTCCATTACTAAAATGTTCTTCAGAACACCTGTGAATTATTTAACTTGATTTTGCAGAGCAGAGCAGACATATGACTGATGGAACTGACAGCTCTATTACTGTAAATATCCCAAGGCTTCAAAAGGATTCCACAACTACATTTTGATTTCACTTCTAAGCTAACGTCCCCTCAAATTATTGGAACAGATGCATGAAAGAGATTGAGATGCTTAGAATGTTGTACAGAATCATATGACTGCATATTCCCCAAATTAATCTCAAATATACTCAACATACTCAAACATTGAATGCAAACACGTTCAATGACTTTAATGGACAGACATGATCATTAATGCATAGCTCTTAATGTCCATTTCCACCTGACCACATGAGACGAGCAACAGTAATTGTTCCACTCCCGTTAACCACTTTTCTTCAATCCTTACACCCCAGCTGATTGACGCAGTAATATACAAACTGTTCTCGTGTGTATCAATGCTCATTCCTTTTAGCATAAAGACCTTAATGGGTATTCCTGGGCATCTGAAGAAAATACATACATTGCAATTCTAACAGGACGCAGTAGTAACGCTGTAATCCAAATGCATCGGTGTAAAAGGTGCCATAATTTATATACATTTCAGGAAAATGAAACACAAATTCCTACATGATCATAACTATAAATTTTCTAAAATCCATTGTAATAAACAAGCAAAAATAGATAACACATTATGGGATAGGATGTCTTATGCTGTGCAGGAATTTATAGGTTATTATTACCACTTATAGGTGTACATCTGTTACTAGAGGGACGTAATATTATTATATCCTTGTATGTATTTTTAAATTTTGCAGTATTAAATGCTTTCATATTTCATATAAAATTATTTTGTGAGATTCTTGGTAGTTTTTTTCTGTTACAGTTAGATTTTCAATTGAATTCATTCAATATATACATTAATTTTCACACATCTAGCAAAATAAACGTGATGAAACCTGTTCCGATATATCTGTACATGCTATAGTGGCAAAGAGTCATATATGAAAGGCTTATATTTATTTAGACAAAACAATTTTATACATTTAACTAATGACATCAAATAATCTATTTTGCAGTTAATCTAGCACGAACGTATTACATTTGATCTAATTATATGTATATATCAGTTATTAAATTTTTAAACTATTAAATCTAAGATTGGCTTAAAGAAGACCCTTCTGTTATTTTTTCTTTTTACAAAAATCATTAATTATTTTCATTTTGGAAATATGTGCTACATTGTGACATTAGCCAGTGGGTTCGTTCACAGATTGCATAGAGGAACACATAATGAAATGTTATCTTATTTGACCATCTCAGCATCAAAGTCTGATCTAAATGAGAACGCATGTGAAGAGAGCTCTGCAGGGTACGAATCTGAATTTTCAGGCTTCGGTGGGTGGAGGGCAGAGCAGAAGAAAATGATGCAATTACACAAATTGGATAACGTTCTCAGTCCTTAGCACTCACATATTGGGCTTCGTGCAACAATGGAAAGATTATCTGATTTCCTGAAAGCAATTGGTGGTGTTGTGTTTCTTTGAAATATTAATGCATTTTTGTTCTTTTTTTTTTTAAAGAGTTAATTTATGACTGTTGTCTGGCACAACACGAAGTGCACAAGCTGCAGAGGCTTCTTCAATCATTTAATTCCCTTAAGTGTCTCAGGTTGCAAACTGTACTACCATAACGTGGCACCCAATTTTACTAGATCAATGGGTATTTTTATGTATCTTTTAATTGATGACATTAGTAACTAGGAATATATGAATATTGGCATACCCAATGGCAAAACTATAATCAAAGCGTTGTATTATGTGACGGTCACATATGAGCGCTATTACACATTACTTTGATTACTCTAGTTATTGTTCTTAAGTATGTAGAAGAACTAATGGCTAGAAACTATCTAGGGAATGGAACAAACACACGGTGACACATATGAGGAATGGAGCTCTATTGTTTAAATAAGCAAAATGGGACAAATAATCAAAGGGACCTAAAGTGGCATTTATATAATGTTGTCCCTCTGGAAATACAGAACACGTGAGCATATTAGAGCCACCTGACCAATTTTGTACTTGTGCTAATATCTCAACACTTAATCTGTCTTTGACCGTGTTTAATAGTCTAACGCCTACTCTACATAAGATAAACGTCCCACGTGGTATTAACCTCAACCATTTCTACTGGAAGGCTTTTCCACTTACCCACCGTCTCAGCGAAGAACTTTCTTATATTGCATCCAAGCCTCAAACCCTAATTTTAGACCATCGTCTCTTATCCTAGCATTTCCTCTGCTTTGTGTTATACTCATTTCTCTGTTTAATTCCATTATAGATTTGAATGTCTCTGCCATATTCCTTCCCTCTGAGCTACACATGTTGAGATCCTTGAGCGGATCAGAATTTCAAATCAATATTACATAACTGCACATATAATTGGTTGGAAGATATGACCTAGCTCAACCCTGGAAAGCCTGTCTTAACAGAGTTAAGACTAAAAATAAATCTTTTGAATAGGCTGATTTTGTTAGGTAAACTTACATACTAATGCATTTAATTATTTGACTAAATGAATCGCAGGTCAAAGATACATTATAGAAAAAGAATGTATCAAATATGAGAGGTAGTTATGCTTGTTACATAACAGTCAAATTAAAACATTGCCTTAACCACTAGACGACTATATTTGAGATATTTTTTTCTATAATTAATGTTAATTTACCAATTTGCTTATGCCCCCCCCACCCAGTCAAAGTTTTACATATGCTTTATTATGGGCAGATTTGGTCAGTGGTAGCAGGCTAATGAAATTAAAGATAATTGCATTGCATTAACACACAAAGGTTAACACAATTCTACAAAGGTTAATTATGAATTTTCAGGTAGGATTGAAATCTGGGATAATACAATGTCTAATGAGCCAGTATCAGTAGATATTATATACTGCAAAGGTGACAATTAATGGTTGACTCTCAATTTTAAGGGATTTTAGCTACTATTTTAGCGTATCAATACCTGATCAGTTGTTAGATAGATAGATAGATAGATAGATAAAACGTTTTCGAAAAATGAAGCTGAGTCAACTCCCTAATTTCAATTAAATGCCATGGTGAAAAATTATATTTTGGCTCACGCATGTTTTAATGTGCTAAATAATAGTGATAAAAATAATTCTTGGTGTTTTTAACCTTACGCTTTAAAATGGAGCGCGTACACCAATACTAATTTGGTTTGCTTGCTAACAATAGTCAGGACCAATCGTGTGTAGGCTGAAAGAGCATTAGCTCCTCCCACCTTAGGGCTTCGGGGATAGAGGGTCACCTATGTATGTCTTTATGCCTGTCACTCTCTCTCTAGCATGTGCGTCTTTCTCTATTTCCTGCTGTTCGTCTCTCTACAGAATATCTCCCTGTACTGCATGTGAATATTGTGTGTTTGTGTGTTCATTTTGAGATTCCAGGATGTATAAAATATTTTTAAGGGGTTTATTTTGTCACTTGATCTGCTAATTTCTCCAGAAATAATTTTATGATCTAGGCCATTTTTGAGTTTGTATTTGGGAAGCATTTTAATATACACATTTCTGGGTGATGAGGAAAGACTGAGCGGGTGGTAATTGCCACACATTTACACAGTTCATCCTGGCTTCTGCTATATTACTCTAAAATCTGTTCTGCTGCTGTTTCCCTGTTTACTCCTAGGGGGAAAATTAAAAAAAATACTAAACTAGTTCCATTTGTCTTATCTTCGTGACACCATATGGCATTAAATTAGTATTTCTGGAAAAAAGGCAAAAACAATATGTATGTGGTTAATAGCATTTTAAATATTCCTAAAACTATTTTCGATCTTAACAAGTGTCGAAGAATTTTTAACTGCCATTAAGCACCATCCTATTAAAATGTCTTCAGTGCATCGTAATGGATAACACTATCTACAGAGAAAGCTTACTGATATAATATTTTGTAGATTTCATTAATCTACGCATTGGAATGCTACATGCTAAATAAAAAAATGACGGACACCTTGGCTGCTGTTGAGTATTTTTATAAAAATAGTAAATCTTGAAAACAAAATGAAAAAATCTTTGCAAAGCTAATATTAAAAATTATATCCCAAAAAGAACTAATGGCAGCCTAAACACATTCTTGCTAAATAGATTTCAGATGTGTATAATTATAATAATATTCAAAATAGTTTACCCATTTTTGCACATTTATCTACTTGCAAGTTTCCTATTAGCACCACCCAGTATAATATGCATCAGGTTGTCCATGTCCATGAAATAGTGGCAAAGGGTCCCTAATTTGGTCCCCTGCCCAGAACCCAAAGGCATTCAGTTCTGATAATGATTCTTCCTCTACCCAACATTTCTTAAGGCACCAATAAAAGCCCCTAATATTCCTTAAACTTATGTTGGATAAAAAAGTGCATCAATTAAAATAACTAAATAATCCTGCTTTCTGAGGGTGATTTATAAACACATAACACATACCGTATTTGCTCAATTATAAGATGAGGTTTTTTTCAGAGCAGATGCTCTGAAAAATACCCCTCGTCTTATAATCGGGGTCGTCTTATAGTCAGACCTCAAATTGGGAGTTAGTGTTAAATGGGGGGCATAAGGCATTTCTGGAGGCAGAGTGCTCTGTGAAATGCCTTTTAACCCCCTTAATGCCACTCTGCCTCCAGAAATGCCTTTTTGGAAAAAAGAAGGAAATAAAACCAAAATATTTTTCTCAATCATAGCTTTTATTAAAAAAATAGTTTACATGAATTAACATTTACTGGTAAAACTTTTTTCCTATAGGGTCGTCTTATATTCAGGCTTTTTCTTTTTTCCTAAATTAATATTAAGATATGGGGGGTCGTCTTATAATCGAGCAAATACTGTATGTGTCATAACATAACTACTATGACCAAAACTACTGCCAAACAGCTGCTATTTTGTATGATTTTTCATAATTTTCCAACATTAGGGACCACAAAACATTATTATTATTATTATCTTTTATTTATATAGCGCCAACAATTTACGCAGAACCACACAATATGCTCTCAGTCACAAAAACATTTTAGTGTCTGGACCTGTATATGCCATATCAACGATGTGTACTGCCTAAACTGAGATCAAATAAAAAAATCTGTTCTACAATAACTTAAATAATATCTATAATATCTATAATGAGATTTTTATGGAGGGCACATCACTTACATAAAATAAATGTAGAATGATCAAGAATTATGTCAAAGAAATAGGATGCTAAGATATAAGGTTCCCCATAAACGCCAAAAGAAAACACTCTAGCAATTATACTGTTTTAAATCCAGGATGAGCGAATATCAAAAACTAGTACTATTACAAAAGACAGTAAAACTGGAGCAGAACCAAAAAGTATACCAGAGAAAGGAGACAAGGACAGAAACAGACTTCTGCACATGGCTCTCAGTTCCTCTAATGTTTCTGCATCATTAATGCCCTTCTCGAGGGCTTCAAAATCACGATTCTTGCATCGATATGTCATGTAAGAATGTAAATCATTAAATGAGCGAAAGATACAAAACTATGATAGAATGCCTTAAATATTTTACAGGACACAGTAAAACATGCATATTTTAACCCCTAAAGGACAATGGGCGGTCCGTAAACCCATTGAAAACAATGCATCTTGAGCCTGTACATGTACGGGCTTTGTCATTAAGGGGTTAAAAAACACTTTTTTAACATGACCTATTTTAAGAAAATCTTCATCCATTATTAATCATAAGACACGTAAACAGCTATTTTTGAACCATGTACATTAATATAAACATTATATTATATATAATAATAATCTGGAGCTGTAGAATAATATAAGGCATAGGGAGTGTAAAATTATTTTATAGACTTCATTTTTCAATCATTTGAATTACAGCTAATGCAATGATTGCTGTTGTGTGAGTTCTATTGAACAAATCGTTATGTATAGTTTGAGAAAAGCTGAATAATTATCCTTGCTTTTTAACGCATTCCTTCATTCCCTTAACACTCAATAAAGTGCAATGCTTAACAAGATAATTTGTTTAAGTGAGTGAATAAACATAACACATAAGTACATACTCTAGGAAAGATGTTGTAAATAATATATACTATTGTTTAAGTACATAATTTTATGACTACAAATGTGTAGTGAATTATTAATATTCAATTTCTCAAAGGCATATAGGTTCATGTCCAAACGTACGAAACTAAAAGCACTTCCTAGCTCTTCTGTGCATATACTTTGTAGTGGCTACAAATAAAAGTGCTGGTATATTTCAAAAGTGGAAAGTTTTCACCCCCACCCCTGAACATTCGCCCCTATACACTAGCTTTGTAGCATAGTTCCACATTCTATTACTCTCTCTTCCCCATTCATACACCCCATTCTTACACTTTTAACCCTCCCCAGCATTTCTTTTATACTTCTCTCGTACATGTTTACTATTCATTTGGGATGATGGTAACCATGGAGGTTCTAAGCAAAGCAAGTTGGAGATGTTCTTCTCTGTTTACTCAAGTATATTTACTGTTTTTGGAAAGCATGGACCCAAACAACTGAAAGTTCTACGGATATGATATCACCACTGTCTCCAGGATCCAGCAGTGCAAAGGATCTAAATCTGTCTGGGCAGAAACACACATCTCCAGTGTCTCATTATAAATAGTGACAAAACACTGTCCAATAGACCTCCCTTAGTAGCTCTGGACCCCCTATTTCTAAATAGCATCCATGCAATACAATAGTTTCATCAAAAAAAATATCTCAGCTATAGGTTTGGTGGAAATAATCAAAGGTTACAAATTGGGCAGGAATCAAATGAGACATCATTTTCACATTCCATATCTAAAGAATTCTCCCCAATGTGAAATATGATTCCAACATTCATTCAAAATAAAAATACAAATATTGGGGCTAGGTTGATCTTCATGGGTTTTTTTCCAATTAAGTTGTTAATCAAATTTAGCGGGGTTTAATTGGTTATGGTAGTTTTCATTAGGGTTGTCTGAAGAATCATCAGGACTGGAAATTAATTGTACTTCTAGTTTTTGCCGATATGCCACGAATGTTCACTTTACAGGTATAAAAATGTAGTTTTTTTAGTGGATAGTGAGTATATGTGGCGTATATGTATGTATGTATGTGTAAGTGTATGGTGTTAGAATGACTGTGTTGGTGTATAGTATTAGAGAATGTGTATAAGTGTATGATGTTAGATTGAGTGTGTGTAAGTGTTTGGTGTTAAATAGTGTGTGTGTATGTCCATTACTGGATGGTACTAGTGTATGAATGTGTAGCTACCGCTGACGTTGGGGGCGAAACACCACCATTTACAGGAAAAATTGGCGGGAAAAGGGGCTCCCGCGACCTGGAGGATTCGGGTCTTGACCCGGAAAACCAGAGGAGCAACGGTCACCTGGCAATCTCCGGTTCAAACCCGGAGAGTACCCAGGTATGACCATTAGGCTTTAACCCCAGATATTTTTGGAACCTAGCAACACCCCTCGTAGGTAAACAATATTGAGTTCAGCAGATAATTCTAAACCGTTGACTAAATCAACTAACCATGATATCGTTGTCTATTTGGTTCAGTTCAGACTTGTGTTTTGGAAACAGAAGGCTCTTGGTCCGTAAACCAAGTGATTTTGCACAATAATGGTATTAATTCTGTATAGTTCACTGAAACACCATAAAGATAGAGGTCCATTCCAGCCCGTGGATATTAGACCTGCACTCATTACACACTAGGACATCAATCAAATCTTCCAGGATCAAGGTGTTACATATGCATATTTTATAAATGATTCTACCAAAAAATAAAAGAGCAATTGTTTTTTTCTCTGTCTTCTAATATTTAAGTTTGTTATGTCATATAACAATAATAGTAATAATAACATGTAATTCATTTTGTAATATATTATATTCCAGTTAGTGGTAAACATTAACATATTGCATAAAATAAAAATGTTTTTACATGCCTAAAATAAAATTCAAAATAACATTTTAGATCCATAAGAAATAAGACAAAAAAAGAAAAATTCTAGCCTGTACCTTTTTTCAATTTCACAGAATTGTAATTGTTTTCTGGGTATGTCTCTTAGGACAGTGAAGAAGTATGAATTATTTTCTGTCACACTGCAGATGGGGAATTCCGTGCCTTACAAGTAATTACCATCCTATGCAGGGGAATGTGAATTGAGAAATTCAGTCATGGACGCTGCGAGATGAAATAGGTCCGTGAAAGAGCAGTTGGCTCAGTTGTCTACTAATCCACTCAGCATTTTGTAAAAAGCAATATATTTGGTTTGTGTAGCTATCTGTAATTTATTGCACATTTAACCAGAACCTTGGCAAAGCGGCCATTTTGTACTGCTGAGAGTGTTCTGTGATTAGGTAATGTACAAGAGGGGTGTTAAATGGAATTTCTGTCAAAAATATTATTGAAGAAGCACCAGAATAGACAAGAAGAACTGATTCTGAGCCAAGAACTGATTGACGTTGCTCGCCTCAAAACATCAGGCAGGTTTAAGATTGTCATTGCTTTAGATGGACATGTAACTATTTCTGATGAGCAGTGAACATTATCAGCAACACAGCAAACCTGGTTTATAAATCAAGATCAAGCAATGCAGGACTTTCCAGCCATGGCCAAAACACAATTCCCATCAGCGATTAGCTAGTGAAGGATTCTGGGAAGTAAAGTTTAATGAGACTATCCCTTATTGTCAGGGCTATGTTGGAAATTAGCCCAAAGGATGTGGTCAGGTACGCCATTAATGTTTACTTATGGGATAGAGATCATTGTCAATAAGACATCTACCTACTATAATTATAGACTAATATATTATAGTCTAAATATATTGATTTTATCACCTTCAAATGTTTTAATAAAAATGTATTACTACTAAAGGTGTCAGAACAATTACACCTTGAGTATTTTTCTTTTTTTTCAATCAATTGCCATTTTCCGGTTTCTTGATTAAGTCTTCTGTTACCGAAACATGAAACATGAGTACATACTTTTCACCAATACTTTTAGCAAGATCTAAGTATATATGTTTCTAAACAGCATACGCTTTTTTATTATCTGTCAAGTCAACATTACACAATACAAAACAAATATATGCATCTACAGACATCTACGTGCACCAAAGAATTGTGAAAAGTACAATTCAAATGTGCTACTGTGTGCTGTTCCTTTTAATATGTAAGATGGACATGTATATCAGTTTTACAGAAAACATAGAGGCTCTTTAAATATGTGCCTTCCTCTTGTGCCATAATACCTTGCAATATCTTCAACAATCCCAAAAACACCACTATTTCAGAAGATCGCTGTTTAATGAAGCCATTACATGTCCTCTGAGATACCACATATTTTACCCAAAAACCAGCCATCTTTCTACTACTTGTTTCCTTCTAAATCTATGGCTCTGCACAGTCTCTGCTTGGAGAAATCCAGTAATTAAACACATAAAATTATTTCTACGATGGCACACCTAAAGCCAACTATAGTTAGATGTATTTTCACACTAAATTATCAGGTTCAGATATAAATATATGGCACAAGCATTAAAGGACCTATACATTCAAATGTAATGTTATGAGTTAAGAAAGCATGACCCTGCCGGTGATATAATTTTTACCAATTTCCTCCAGAATTGCTCGGGTCGCGTCTCTCCTATAGTGCAATGCACATGCGGAAAAAGGTGCTAAATTATTTGCAGATGGCCTGATTCAAGGTCAGGATTTAGTGCATAGCAGAGCAGCTATCCCACTGCGATCTAGCAAAAGCCAAAACCCATTTGTAGTTTATAATTTCAGTTCAACACCTACGTACAATGCAAAGACAAGTTGCATAAGGGGTACCGACTGGGGACATCTAGATGGGTCCATAAGAGCACTAAGTGTACCAGAGTTTCATGAAACATAACCTAACGTATTTCACTAATACAATTGATACACTAATGCAATAGATACATTTAACTAGAGAAAGGAATTCTCTAGGGAGAAAAGGAGACATTTTAGAACAAGGGATAAGGATCTAAGGACCAGAGGCTTAGGTTTTATTTTGGTGACAGGATGGTAGATACGTGGAAAGGTACATGCAGGGAGAGAAATTAAACATTATATTAAATATGCATGAGGCTGTCCAGGATAAAGTGGGCAGATTAGATGAGCCAAATGTTTTTTATCTGCTGTTGAATGGCATCTATGCAATCTGTTCACCCCACTTTATTTCCCATATCTTCCTAACATAGCTGTGTAACAAGCCATCACTTGTAGCCAGCCCTACACAGTTGTAGTCAGTCCTACAGGTATACAGCCCTGATGTAACCTTAATGCTGCTTGTCTAATGCTAGAAAGGGCATAGCTTAAAGTGCATTCATCACAGTCAATGGAATCTCTTTAGAACCATAAGGAATAAGTACTTACTGAGGTGTATAAGTATCCTTCGCTGTTCATTGCCATGTATAATTTAGTTTGAACACCTTGAATTGCCACCACTCGTAAACCAACTGGTATGAGGTTAAACAACGCTGGAAGAAATCAAAGCAATTTAAGAAAAGTTATATAAAAATACTACAAGTACAGATCTGCTATATAAAGGTTGTTAGGTGTCTCACATTACCATAATGGAAACTCTGGGGGTAAATAAGTGGCTTTTAGTATTTCTCAGAAACTGGAATTCATATCACTATACAATGGACATTTTTATTACAGCAAACATAATTTCTAAAGTACAGTGAAAATGTACAAAGTGCAACATTATATAATTATGTGGGTTCACGTACCATAAGGAAAGTTAATAGCTATTTTGCTTTTTGGACTTACAGCAAATCTTCAAATGTTAAAAAAAACCTCAAAAGCCAAATTTACAGTTAAATCAAAGTTGAACTGTAACTGTAAATCCCCAAACGCAACGTTTTTAAATCATCCTGACTATAATGAAACAATATACGGTATGTCTTTTTACAGGAAACTTTTTAATAGCATAAATTGCATGTAACAGTTGGTTACTGTTTGTTGTACTGTATACCATTTTAATATTACTAATATAAATAAATAATGCATTTGTTTCACAGTTATCTTTTTAGTTTTGTTATAACAGACCGAAAATTGGCTCAACTATCTCAGTGTATGAAATGCGAAGCTGAAATTAAATTATTCTACGGGAATAAAAATCAGATTTCATGTAACTGCAGAAACAGACTAAACTATTTTTGCTTTATTTAAGTAATTGTACTTTTTAGGGGCACTTATTTAAAATTGAGATGAAGACAAATAGTGTTGGATTTCAGAATTACCTAACTGTATCTAATAAAGACATCAATAAAACATAGACCACTGGTGTTAACTAATAACTGATTAAAAAGCAGTATTGACCGTCGCCAGAAGCCTCGATATGCTTCATATGGTTGTGATTCTGATGCCAGGGGTATTACTCAATTCTAAAACAGAATTATGACGCAGTTGATACTGATAGATGTTTATCCAAAAATATGAGAGAAACCTTTTTGAAAGGAAAATAGGAAGATCATTTTCTTTTTGAAATCAACAATTTATATTGGTTGTTTTATTTCACATCTCACAGAGTGGAAAAATGTACTTCTATGAAGTAGTGGATTATTATTATAATATTAAATATATATATATATATATATATATATATATATATATCCTCTTTCATGACGCTGCTCCCTCCGCCTGTTGTGTTATACTTGTTTTGAACTAACAGGCACAGTGCAATATTGAAAATCTGTATTTGTATTTACCGCAAAGTTCCAAAAAGACATTATCATCTCCAAAGAGTGTGATTTTCAGAAACTGTCTGTAATCTTAGTGTATCTTTACCATAACATAACTGTCTAGCGCACCCATCCAGGTTAATAGAGATTGGTTTCTGAATGATTTTAATTGGAAGAAACATGTTGCTATTATTAACCAGTTTGAGCCAGTGCTGCGTTTTCCGCACAATTAGGCCAAAAGAAATAGATCCATGCATGGGTTAAATCCTACACAAACATTGCTGAGTAGGTTGGTAGCATGGAAAGGGTTAATGGTATCTGGCAGATCTGAAATGAGGATGTCTATTATCGGTAAGATGTGTGGGTGAATATATGTTCTTTGATGAAACGCAATACAATCCAGAGGACATCTCGGGATTTCCATGGAGATAACATTTGATTCTTTTAGTTGACGTCGACCTTAATCACACACACACCCTAGAATTCAGCTTCCCTCTGTGATTTGCAGCATCAAACACTAAACAGAGAGTTTAGGGTCAGGGAAAGTGCTTCATAGGGCCCACATTACGTTTGCTTTAGATAGATGTACCTTTAAGTTGCCAAAAGGTTTACGTCTAACGCTGGCTATAGTGGAAATGCATTCAGAAAAGGTCAAGTACTACTTACTGTAAGTGCTTTCCTCCTCCTTTGTTCCATCGATTGTGCCATCTGCTTGTAGCTGCAAGTGGTACCCTTGCCTGCTGTATAATTTAGTCACTATACCTTTGAGTTGAGGTTCTGGAAGTAAACAGAGAGTGTACATAATAGATTAGACCCTTTTTAACTTCACTTCCAGATAAACACATTAATCACCCCAAATCACAACTGATATTAAACAATGGAAGATCCTATTTAGGGACAATGCGATATCATTTCCAGATATGCCCTATTAACCCGAAAGATGAGTAGCCCAAGCACTACTCAAGTGCCAGTGCCATTAGATTTCTGATTTCTCTTATTAACACCACATTAATCAATTATATCTATTACCATAGCCATACATAAACCTTACTTGAAGAAAACAGTTGATATACAGTGTCCAAGTTCCAGCATTTAGTAGTATTGGTACAATGTGTAAACGTTTCTATCAGTTTTAGTTTTGTCATACCCTTTGAATATACGTACGGTAAGAAGCGCTGTGTAAGCACTGTGTAAATTGTTGACACTCTAGACATAAAATATGTATATATTATTTTTTATCTATTATCCCTTTTCTTTTTTCTTTTTTTAGGGATTCCTGTCCGTACATGTATTCTATACGTTATGCTATTTAAATATATATATATATATATATAAATAATTGAATCCATTTGTGTTAATTGATTAAGTTGCAATGATTATGCATTAGGCTTAGAGAAAATGGAGATTTTAAAGTTTACTTGAAAGTTGTGCACTGGAATAACTTTACATTTCAGGTTACGTAATTATATATATTAAAAAAGAAATTTGAGTGATTATGCCAAATATTAATGTATGCCTATTCTGCTGCTAGGGTTGACTGCAATCCCTATCATACATTGTCAAGTAAACAAGACCGTGGATGATTGGGGTTTCAGTTTACAGCAGATGGATGCCTGGGTGCTGCCAGATCCTGATTTATTCAAATAAAAAAAGCCTGACAGAATGAAAATGTCAGCTCCCAAAATTATAAGAAATTATAACGCCAGCTATGAAAATGAACAAAAAATATGTACATTACTGCCATGCATGGTATGCTAATAACCATGACTTTATTTTCATAGAAAGTTTAGCTGGGTGAAATAAAATCTGATATTTTACATAATACATGTTCTAATCCAAGGGCATCCAAATAGACTTTATTGGATTTTACATTCCAAATAACACATTTTGGTGTAACAGAAAAAAAAACACAACGCTGTGCAATCCCTAACTGATTAGCATGATGATGATGCGAAGTTGTGAAGGCACTTACAATAGAAGACAGATAACCTGTGTTTCGAACAGGGTATTTATTATTCACCGGCAAAAAAAAAGACATGGGGGCATCTTTCTAGAAAATACTAATAGACCATTGTACTCCTAAATACTAAAGGATAAGTTACTGTTATAATTTTATACTCCAACACTTGAAAATAACCTGCAGCATTTATGGAGTCTGTGTGAAATCGAAGAAGAATATATATTAAACAAATGGTAGTAAGTAGTCAATGGAACGTTAACAACGGTGATGAAACCAGAACATTTCTTGATGATGGTGGTGATGATGATGCGTGACCGGAGGCTGACAAAGACAACATGAAATAATGATAAAGAAATAACCCCTCCAAACCTGGACGTCTTCTTCTCCTTTTTTTAGAGCCAAATAGTTTGACCCGAGAAAAGACGTTGAGTTTGTTTTTCTCGCAGTTTCCTTTGCTTTTGCTGGGGCTGTTAACACATTTACATGCATTAGACTTCTCCCGTTCACGGGCTTGTCTTTTCTGTCTAATGAGCGAGCTGGCTATAGCAGCAGCCATGGCTATTGTTTACCAACAGAATCCTTTTGAACTAATCAGGCAAAATAATATCACATCGACCAAAAGCTTGTTTTTGCATAAACTTTTACTATGGATGCTGCCAATGTTGACATTCACGTAATGCGTCTCTCTATAGTCGAAAGCTGCAAATCACGCATTCCTCTTTGAGAAAGCTGAGAGACAATTAAGATCCTTTTGTAAGGATATCCAAGTCACTTCTTCTCGTCACCAAAATACTGTCAACTTTTCAATTCGTCGCACTTCTCACAAACACTGGGACTCCTCGATTGTTTTCCGAACGGTTTGGTTATTCTTCCATCTTCATTCAATGTTTCATAAGGTCCTAAAACATTAATATTGACCACCCCTCCAGAACGAGCTTGACCTCGATGAAATAATGGTCTCTGCTTTTTCCCGCTTGTACATACTCATCAGTGCTACAGATCACGTCTGGATCTCCTGTGCGATGCATCATATCTTCTTCAGCCACACTAGTTACAATGGATGCATATAAGCCAAAAAAAATGATAAAAATAACAGAAACTGGTATTTTAGTATTCCGAGAACATAGCCTGCACTGCGCCTGCAGCATCGACAGAAGCAGATTCAGTCTTCAAGCTCCAGAGCCACTTGTAACAGTGTGTGTGAGAGAGAAATGCAGATGGGTCGGATCTCCTCCTTGTTTCAATGGAATACAGACCAATCTCCTATTGTCTGTCCTCTACAAACATCTGGTTACTTTTATAAAGCATAACAAAAGCATTTGCAGCTCGGTAGCTCCGTGCGTTGTATAGAGTCCTGCATAATTCTATATTGCAGCCTTTTTTTTTCTATCTATGCAGGGGTTTGGCATGGCAGGTCAGGATCAGATGTGTTGATGACGGGAACTTGCTCTCAAGAGCCATCTCCCGGAGAGAGAAAGGTAGCTTGAATTAATTGTTGAATTACTCTTTCCTTACCAGGACAAATCATAGATGCAACAGAGTTGCCTGATTTGGAATGTAAGGCAATACACGATTGGCCATTTTTGCTAAATTGTGATTGGCTGGTAGAATTTTTATTCTGATTGGTCTATCTAATTTTCCTGCCTAGTTCTTCCTTAATACATGATTTCAGCTAGACTTGTAAATGTAATTTCTGTGCTGTTAAGCAGAAAATATCCTGTTAACGGCAGTCTGAAGGCAAACATGCAAAACTGACTGTTTGTAACGTAGTTATCCGCACGTAAACCATAGTAAAGATTCGTTTCAATTTGATCGCTATGGAAGTTATACTTTTTGGTTGACATTTCAACTGTGTTATCTGATGCATATATTAACTCATAAATAAGAATAAAAACAACACAGATATATCGCATGGCAATATTTAACTTGAGTATTTATCTCGAGCTATATATATGGTTTAGTATTTGAATGTGTACATAGTGTTAAGGAAGGGATAACTCTTTATGCTTATGTTATAAATATACAAAAATTAAGTTATGTAAATGATAGCAATTGGCGAGGTATAGAATATACACTAAAGTTCAATTTTTTGTTGTTTTTTTTTTGTTTTTTTTTAAACATTCTCAGTGTAGATGGATATTTTAATGTGGTATTGTGTTCCTGGAGAGTTCTAGCAAAGGCAATGTTACAATCAAATCAAAATGCAGTAGTGTATCTGAGAAAAGCTCGCTACTTAACATGTTTTGTCAATGTCTGTGATACTTGTCCATTAGCTGCTGAATTTTCAGCCACGTCGGCCCTCTCGTAGCTAGGTGAGAAGTAAATTAGCCTTCTCTTATTTGTCCAATTTGAGCCTCAGCGGACCTCAACCTTCTATCATTTGTCCAATTTAAGCCTCAGTAGACCTCAGTGTGACCTGATCTCACTCAGTTCAGAAATTAAAGTATATAAGGCCTGGGACCAAGGAGCACAGACTATGTACCAGACTATGATGGCTGTTGAGGTGGCCCAAGAGACAGCAGACACAGGGAAGCTGCCTCTTCTGCAATGAGTGCAAAACAATCAAGAACTGAGTGTTTTAAGATATTGTTCATTACAGGGACAATCCAGTCATCATATGCACTTTAACCTTTTGTGGTGCCCTCCTTGCAAACTGATGGTTTGTGTATAACACCCCATAATCATTTTTGCCTTTTCCTTCCCCTTAGCTATAAAGTCATGCAGGACATGTGTTCATCCAAACACATCTCCATAGATGTAATATGTTTACCTTTAGTCAGCTCCACCTCTGGTTAGGTGAACGCTGCAGACAGGGGTCTGTTTCTACCATATGCGTTACCAAAGTATAATTGTGTAGTCCATATATGCCAAACACAGGAGAAGACAACCTTGCCTCCAAATTAGATAAGGTGAAACCATGGTTGTCAGTTGGTACTATTGACTGCGACCATCAAGTCAATTTGGTATACTGATCATGTGCCTTTAATAGAACTTAATTCCATCTCATCCTCCAATCTATATAGCCTAAGTGAACACCCCAGCAAAACTCTTCAGGCATTCTGAAAGACATCCCATTTTTAGATCCTTATCCTTTGAAAATATGCCTGACATTATATAACAGACAAATTACGTTGAGTGAAACTTATTTATATGTTATAGAAAGTGTCGTCCTCATTTATTTGGTGAAAGATACATCTACAGTATTGATTGTTCACATTGAGTTGCTGTCAAGACTTTCTTGACCCAAGGTTGACTTTTAGAAGTGAGCACAGATTTTCATGACACAGCAAAAGGTAAAGCACAGCAATTACTTAACTGGGTAATATCATAATGACACTGTTATTTACTCGTAGAATGTAGCATTTGTGTTTAATGTCACCACATCATTATCAAATTGAATAGTATTGATCAGATGTGATGGAATAGTGCAGTATGCTTAATATAACGTATGCACAAATTTCACAAGACATATAGCCAACATTTCCACTGGCATAACATTGTTAATCAATCATATCCATGTATTATTATATATTATGCTAAAGATCTCAACCCAGGGCTCATCCAATACCCAATGAAAATTTAGATAAATGTATATATACACAAAGATCTGTCTGCCTGTACCTAAAAAGAACTGTATTTAAAACAATGTAACGTGAACAAAACCTACTCACAATGTTACTTTTGAGACAATCCTTCTATATTTTTTGGTATGAAAATCCTACTCTAAACCCAATGTATAGCTGCCAATAAGCCATGGTTTGCCAATACAGTCTCAAAAACCAAACTTATGTCTAGCTGTCTTGGTCTGTCAGTGGCAGCTTTAGGTTTTTAAGAGTCATAAATGGAACGATTTAGGGGGCGTATTGATGAAAGAAACACAAACAGGCATTTATTGGGATATAACTTCATGAAAAGTATCTTTCTTCAGTCTTCACACAACCTCTTAAGGGAGTGAGACCAATGGGGCCCTAAGTAGCTGCTTAATGTGCTTATATTATGTCACAACAGTTTGGGTAAAATATATACTGTATGTAATGTGGCTGAACCAATGCTTGGCATCTTATGCTCTTGTCCCAATGCTGGGAATAAGGATGTAGGTAAGTATCAGAGTCAAAGGATGTCACATTGTCAACATTTTGGCCAGCTAGATTCCCAGCAATAACTAAAATAGTGCAAGTACATTTTACAGTATAGAGAGACAGAGATGAAAATTTTGGCCAGCTCCACTTACAGATGCAAGTTTGTATGTTATGACTGCATTTTCCTAGTTGAATAATATTAAAGCTAAAGAGTGATTTGAGTATTAGCCAGAAGATCCATTTCCCCTGAATACACATGAATGGAACATCACCATTATCATGACCCATGTCAATTTCCAAACTACCTGAGCCTTTACACCAACACAATGAATGCCAGCACTCCTATCCTTCTTTTGTTCATTAGCAAAACTTTGTGCAAAAAAAGGTTTACAATACACATAGCAACCAAGTACCCCACATTTCCACAAGACCTCATTAGAAGGGTTTTGATAATGTCCCTTTTTAGCCATCTTGAGGCTACAGGGCTTTAGAGATCTATGCCTGAAAAGGGCATGAATGTAATGCTCCTCTTAATTTGTGAGAAGACAATGGAGGTACCATAATCCTGCGATATACACAAATTAGGCAGCTGCCTAGGACTCTGGATTGATGGAGGTGCCACCATGGGGTTCTTTCCTATGTTGGCAAGTAAGCCAAGTGAGAAAGCATGGTCGCTTTGTTTGTGCAGATCACAAAATGTTTTCTTGTGCCACAAAGCAAAGCAAATAGTTGCCCTTGCTGTAATACCAGCCTTAAATACAGTCACTGTTATCACGTTTATCTTATTTCTGGTTAGCAAATGAACATGGAAAATAATTCTTGGTGGCATGGATGCAAAGGATTAGAAAAGGTACACAGACTTCATTCTGACTAGTGGCTGATGCTTAAAAGTTTTTACAAAATCCATAATCAGCATAATAAGTGGCACTATATTATGATTTTAATGGGTATCATTTCATACTAAAATGTTTTATGCAACTACAAGCAAGAGCTCCCAGGGGTCACATGGATGGACGCTCATGACAAACCTTATTTTTGCTTTACATATGTGTTGTGCAAATAAAGACATCATATTCAATGATTCCTAATGCAATTTATGGACTATTCTGTTTTGAAAACTGTTTCTCAAAAGACTATTATATTCTTTCATTGCCAAATACAGACAAAGTATTTTCATTGCTTGAGTATCTGAGGTTGCCCTGGGGACTCTTGATTTGACATGGGAATGGAGGTGAAGTTTAGGTGAAGATCTCCAATCTAATACTAAATTTACTACTTGATTTCCACACAATCAACCTACTGCCTCAATATAACTTCTACAGGGCTATTACAAGAGTCGCCGTTTGTACCAGTCATCAAGTCATCATCTCTTTATTCTTCCCTACTACACTTAATGCATATCTGTTTCTATACTAATAATTACAGCAAAGACATTTACATTAACAGGTTTACATAAATGCATAATTAAATTCATGTTTGTGACAGCAATTTTAGTGTAGCAAAGCATAATTGCTCTGTATCCAAAGCAAAAACAGAAAGTTAATCTTATTATATACATGGAGGGTCGCAATTTATATTCAGCAAAAAGCTGTATACAGAACCTTGTGGATGGTACAAGAAGTCAATTTAACTGACATATAATATGTTCATTGTATTTTTATGTTGTATCAATTCACAAATAACACAGGCGTGAAGAAAGCACCATGCTGGTAGGGCATCTTTAATATATCTATATGTCATTTAGCTTATCTCTGTTTGACGAAGATGGTGTTCAGTGATATACTGTAATCAGAATGTGTTTGAGCTATGACTATGAGTACATTTTACCGATAGAGTGGAGACAGGGCTTTGAATCTATAGTATGATCTATAGTACGATGACACCGTGAAACAGTCCGCAGTGTTACTGTGTGGGTGTTTATGATGGAATGGAAGCGAGAGTCAGGTCCGCGCTAATATCTTTCATTAGCTGTTTTACAATCAGATCAATAATATGTTAACATATCACTGCAATGCAGACTTCAGCTAACCCAAAACCCTGCATCCTTATATAAAAAAAACCCTTAATCCTTCCGCCTACAGAACATATAAAACATTAATGTATGTATGCTGTGCACATGACCTATATTTATAGTAGCAGTTCGTCTAGTGTGTGTGGTGAGACTGTTGTGTGTACATTGTAAAGAACAGGCTATTTAATGAACATGTCATATTAAAATGAACACGTTGAATCAATATAATACAAAAATAGCACATCTAAAATCATACTTGCAATTGATGACTGAGCTTAACTGCAGATCATTGTGTAGGTAAATAACATATTACATTTTTTGGTAAAATTGTTAAATAGTTAATAGCAATAGGTATCACCTTAATAATTAAAGCTTAAATCTGACCATTATATGAGGACAATATAACTTTTAATGAACGTTATAAATGTAAAGGGAGACACTGTGTGTTCCACATAGAAGGGAGCTGTCTTGTGTTTCCAGTGATGATTGGCGTATTGTAATGAATTGATGTATTTCAGTATTTACCAAAATAAAGTGGGTAGCGAGAGACGTCCTCCTGTGTTATCTACAAATACAGAGTGACTTTCACAATACATGACTTTTATAAGTGAAAATCAATCCTGACTATTGCCTGGGATCCATGGCGAGTTATAGCGAATAAAGGTCCACTAAGAAAGGCATTAAAACAGGCTGTCCTAATAATGGCATTTAATATGCCTTCACCTGCTGGGAAAAAAACAGACTTTGTTTGTTTTGTTTGTGATGAGCTACCACTTCAAAAAAATACAATAAACTGCCAAAAGAATTGTTACCTTCCATTTACCATCAGCTGCTACAAAGACAGGGACCTAACATTTGCTTTCCTCCAATGCTTTTATGCTCACACACCATGCAGCCACGTGCGTCCAGCCAGCTGAAGCCATAGATCAGATAAGTATTGGGTGCTATCGGCCAGTGGTCTACTGACAGATGGCTAGTGCTGGTCTGGTCGTGGTTTCTGAGTAGTGTTCGTGTACCCCTACTTATTTCTGTATTAGTTTTACACACAGAAACATATCAGGCCTTAAAAATACAATCCAGTCTAATTTTTATGTAAAATGCCTGCTGCATTACAAGATGACAGTCTTATTTTGCTTTATCTCCTGGTTGCCTTTGCTTCCTTGCGCATGTGCTGTAGCACTTCCACTGAAGTCAATGAAACAACCAACCACAGTGTTCAGCCGGCATATACAGTGTATGATTAACGGTTACTATTCCTAACTATAACTACTTATAGACAGGTTGCATCTCAACTGACATGCCTGTCCTACTGGGGTGCAACTTGAAGGGACTCTCATGCCATAACATATTGTGGTGCTACTTCAACTATTTTGCATTCAGAAGATGTGTTTGGATGAACACATCTCCCTGCATGGCATATATTCATACCTGGGAGCTCTCGGGGTTTGACCTGGAGATTGCCGGGTAAAGCACCGCTTTTCCGGTTCTCCTGGTAAAGACCTGAATCCTCCGGGTCGCGGGGTCTTGGCACGCCCCGCTTCCCCGCTCATTGCTGTCAGCTGGAATGCCTCCAACATCAGCGGGAACTCCCGCTGATGTCAGGGGAAACTTCATGGGACCCCCTGCTGACGACAGTTCCCAGGTATGCATATATTTACCACCCATCAGCTCCAGCAAAGTGTTCAGCCCCCCATGTACATGCCCAGAAAGTGCTAAACACTTCTGGGAAACATCTTAGACCCTTTAAACAGGCAAAACAATAATTATTTGAGTCAATCAAAGAGTAGATAAAATTAGCATATTTTTGGTGTAAAGCTCCTCTAAATGATTTAACTCAAGTGTTTCAACACCTAGCCATGCAGTCTGCATTTACAATTATTTGTGAAAAAATAGGTTGTTTTGAAGGGCTCAGTGAATTAATGCATGGTACTGTAATAGGATGCCACCTTTACAATAAGTCGGTTAGTGGAATTTGATCCCTGCTAGATATTCCATGGTCAACTCTAAGCGGTATTATTGGAAAGTGGAAGCATTTAGGGAGAGCAGCAACTCAGCCACAAAGCAGAAGACCACATACAGTCACAAGAACAGGGTCAAGGAGTGCTGAAGCGCACGGTGCGTAAAATTCGCCAACGCTCAGCTGATTCCATAGCTGAAGAGTTCCAATCTTCCATTGGCATTAATATCAGCACAAAAACTGTGCGGCAGGAGGTTTGTGGAATGGCATGGCCGAGCAGCTGCATGCAAGCCACACATTGCCAAGTACAAAGTCAAGCGTCGGATCGAGTGGTGTAAATCTGGAGCAGTGGAAACGTGTTCTGTGGAGTGACAAATAGCGCTTCTCTGTTTGGTAGATGCCAGGAGAAAGTTTCCTGCCTGACTGCATGGTTCCAACTGTATGGGGCTGTTGCAGCATACCAAGACATTTTGGACAATACTATGCTTCCAGGTTTGTGGAAAAACTTTGGGGAAGGCCCTTTTCTATTCCAGCATGACTGTGCCCCAGTGCACAAAGCAAGGTCCTTAAAGACATAGTTAGATTAGTTTGGTGTTGAAGAACTTGACTGGCCCTCACACAGCCATGACCTCATCCAACATCAGTGCCTGACCTCACACATGCTCTACTGGATGAATGAACAACAATTCCCACAGAAACACTCCAAAATCTTGTGGAAAACCTTCACAGAAGAGTGGAAGCTGTTATAGCTGCAAAGGTGGGACCAACTTCATGTTAATGTCTATTTTTTTTTAGAATGTGTAAACGTCCTTCTTGGTGTTATAGTCAGATGTCCCAATACTTTTGTCCATATAGTATATATATACATAGATACGTATTGATACATTATATTGATATAATTAACATGCCATTTAGTATTATTAATTATATGATGATACAAATCATAAGAGAGGTAGTAGATTATGTGTTAGAGGAGATCTAAGGTTATAATGTTTTATACCATGGATCACACGCTGTATTTGATCATGTGAATTAGCAGTAACTGGAGACATCTAGAGGTGCACGATATAATTGCATTAGTGTTTCATTATTGTCTAAATTATATTATAACCTATAATTCATGAAACACACTGCTCCGTACAACTATACAAAAGGATTTTTCTGTTCTTCAACGTCTATCCACATATAACCACAGATATACAGCACATATAGTATGAAGCCAGATGTGTAATTGTCTTCACTTTAAGCTTTAGGTTCATTACATAGTAATTTACACAATACATTTTCTATATCAAACAGCATTTCAAGAGCTTTCAATGTAATATTATTACATCATCTTCACTTACGCCTAAGTGCATTCAAAATCAGCCTTATTTATAGGTAATGTGTTTAACAGTTTTCACTCTACTTGTGAAACGCACGAAATGTAACCTCTATCTGCCTTACTGTACTCACTTATCTACTAGATGCTTTGTGCTGTAATCTAATTCCTTTTATTTTTTACAATTTCTCTGCTATAAATGGCAAATTGTTGCAATACAAAACCACTCATTAGGGTACATTTTGTATACTGATGTAATTTAACAACAGCAATTTATTTCTGCTCACTGACCCTCAATAACAGTTTGCGGCATTTTCTGGGGCGAAGGAGAACATGAGGCAATGTAGTAACCTTCTTCAACTGCCTTTTATATCAATGCTACCACAAAAATACTTTAGCAGATTATCTAGCATTGCACTTCCAGTGAAACATATAAACAATTACATCACTGCCGTCGATATATACTGCATTGGCTCGATTATAAGGCGACCACCCCAAAATTTTAATATTAATTTAGGAAAAAAAGAAAAAGTCAAATATAGACACCTTAGGAAAAGTTTTATGTTTTGCTGTTTATACCTATTAAATAAAAATGAGTTGAACTATTTATTTTCCGGGTCTTTTATTTCCATATCTGCCGGCACAATCCAGTCGTAATGCCAATTGCCACCCAGATTGCTTATATACCATTCTGCCCCCCAGAAATGCCTTATACCCCTTAATAAGCCCCACTGCCCCAGATATGCCTTTTAACCCCCTATATGCCACTCTGCCTACAGAAAACCATTGAACCCCGCCCCCATTGAGCCCCGACTTACCAGTGCATCCCTTGTGACCCGTGCTTCAGACTCCCTTGTGTCTAGTGGGGCAGTCAGTGGGGCGATGCAGACCTCCGCTGTCGGTGGCCAATACACCATAGAAGCCCATATGGAAGTGTTGGGCAGAGGTTGTCTGTGCGCATCCCACAAATGTTCACCGACTGTGGTATGCGCACAGACAACCTCCGCTGCTACCGGAACTTCCGCCGGGGCTTCTATGGTGACAAGTTGCCGGCGTGCCGAAATAGAAGCCCCCAGAGGAAGTGCCGGCAGAAGCTGCCAGAGAGAATGATCCCAGTCCCCCGCAGCGCTGCGGGGGATCTGGATCTTAGTCTTGTAATCAGACCTCTATTTGAGGTCTGATTAGAAATGACCTCGAATATAGGACAAGGGATATTTTTCAGAGCATTTGCTCTGAAAAAAACTTGCCTTATAATAAAGCAAATACGGTATATATAATCATATTATTCTATTATGAATTATTGTTACAAATCTTACAGTAATTCCAAGATCTCTTTCTTCTGTCAAACATTTGAGTTGTCACTCTAGGTTTTCAGGGACTTTAGCCAAATACATATGGACAAAAGTATTGGGACACCTGACCATAGATCCAACAGGGACTTTTATATTATTGCATTCTAAATACATAGATATTAATATGTAGTTGGTCAATATAGTGTATATTTAGGAAGGACATTTCTAATACATGGGAAGAAAAAGAAAATAATGCCTACATGACATAATGATTGTAATACTTTTTTTTATACGAAAAAAGGTTTTATTGAGATCAATCATTCAATTGAACATGTGTTGTCCACAGACATATCAGGGTCAGCAATACCCTCTTCAACTTAAAACATACACGGTAACACAACTATTATGTTATAGAACTGTGTCATTAAAAGTCAAGTGCACTATAATTACATCCAAAGCTAAAAGAGGAAGCACATTATTTCACTGGGAAAGTGACCTTTAGTTCAAGACACTAAATGCTGAAAAGCTGTCTACCTTTAAAGACGTGGCAATCAATAAGTAAGATCTCAGTGAAAGTACAGATAAATCAGATAAACAATGGGAACAGCTATCTATTTTAAGACACATCTGGTGTTACGACACTGTAAAAAGAATCAAAGCGCTATAAAGAATTAGGACTTTTTTTCTAGGGTACAAACAGCATTTGCCTACATAACCATGCTACCAGGTCCAGCTCTACCATCAGATTTCCTACTTGCAAAAAAAGAGCTTGCTGAAAAAGGTCCTTCTGTCTGGTTTCACACTGGGAAGTCCTATACCATTCTAGAACAAGGAGACAGGATCTAAATATCAACACAGACCATTGGTGGTGGGGCACATGTGCTTCATGTAGTACCCTTCTACCTACCACTGCAAGTATTTGATCCACCCTGTATTATGCTTTTATACACATAGTCAAAAAAACAAAGGAGGGCAATGAAAGGGTGGTGCTTATGAAAGTGTATGTGTTTAAAATAACAGGTGCTTATAAGTTATAAGTTATATAAAATTGCTATTCATTTCTAAATGTATTTCTTGCTACATTATGTTTTTGTTTCCTTTCACTCTAACTTCATTAAGAGCTCCTGCAAATTTCTTGACTAACAGAAGATTTCAGGATTTATGAGACTCACCAACATATGAGAATACAAGACTAGAGATGGGCAAAAAATGCTTGTATTCTGAAAAATTGCAGAAAACACCACTTTCCGCCCAGTGAAAACTTTTATGGAAAAGCTGTTTATCTGTCCAGAATTTTTGTGGTTGGTTACATCATGTACTTTGATATTTGCATGATGTGACATGGCGTCATCATGTGGGTCGTGGCTTCAGAAAGTGGACGTTTTGAGTTGTCACACTAGTTCTGCAAGTGTTGGCATTCCCTAGCAAGGTTTTGTAAAGAAAGGTTACAAGCAATAAAAAATGTACTTTTTGATAAACGATATGTAAGAGACTCCAGAGATTTCCTCTATCAAGGAGCGAGTCAATCCTTCTTACTTTATGAAATAAAATGAAATACGTCACTCAGACGTATTTACGCTGTGCACATTTTGCACAGGTAGCTATTATTAAGCAATTGGGGGGGGGTGCTCACAAAATTATAAATTGTATAGCCCTCAACCAAATGTAAACGCTGTGTGAAAAGGTTAAGGCACTTTTTTAGTAAGGAAATCACAAAAAACAGAGTCACAATAGGAACGCAGAAAGGATCACATGACATCAGAATGACGCTATTACTGCCCAATTAAAATGCTTTTATCATTAACCCCGCATATGCTTATTACTTTGCACTATATATTTACCCTGTAAAATCACCTTTATGAAAAAATACTATTACTGATTGCCCTGCTTTCAATATTTATTATAACACAGCTATCTCCATCCATGTTCAGCTGAATATACAGGATATTGCTGTTGTACCCAACATTTGTCATTAAGATATACAACGCCCCTTTCTTTATATATATATATATATAGATATATAATATATATATATTTCATCTAACATATTTCTGCTAATACCTTCTACCATTCTTAACTGGCTGTACATTTTCAGGAGATGATAGATTTTGAAGTTTAGATGACTTGGATGGCCCAACCTTGAATTGAGGACTTATTCCATGGTAGACTTTGCTTTTAACATCATTTATGGTTCTCAACAAGAGAGTGGGGAAATAATCTCAGTCTGACAATTACAACCCTATATCTCATTAACTGCTTATCATCACATAGTGCTAATTACAGGGCACAGATTATATATTTTCCTATAGAGTTAAATACATAAAATTACTGAAGGAATCTTTATGAGAATGATATACTGAGATGAGTTATTCTTTATCTGTGGACCATCTGTTCAGATCAGACCATGTGAATTTAATTATCATTTTTTTCTTAATGAAAAAGCACAGGACGCCGCAGATTAATATGTTAATATCACATTGCTGTTTAGACTTGACATAAAAACTGAATATTTGGGCGTTGGCACATAAGCCTGTTTAATTAACTTTACAATACACGAACAAAGGTTTCATGCTTTCAAAAAGAACCGGAACTAATCCACTAATACCACTATCCATATTCACCATTAAAACCTTTTTCTAAAGTAATTTACTATACATGCCAAATGTAATGCACAACTGTGATTCATTCATTCACTCTAAATCAAAATATTCTAGGAAAGGAATGTCTCTGTTTAAGAAAATTATTTTCCTGCATTGGAATCAGCCATATTACAAAGGAGGACAAACTATTTCTAAATATAAATCAGCATCATAATATATAACATCTGAAAACTTTCATGTTTGAACAATATGCTTAAGGTTAAGGTGAAAAACTGCATTGAACACACTTTAAATAAATCTTAAATAAAACATTTAAACTGCTGCTAATTCCCATTAACAGATGTATGTCTTCATCCCTGTTACATTTTAGCATATTGATATTCTCTGATAAGGCTTATTTAAACATTAATATTGTAAAAATTCTTGGCTTTTGTCTTGTACTTGAATTCTTTAAAAATATATTTTCAAAGGCAATGTCTTACCTGAATACGACTTCCGTAAACCCAAAGCCATCTTTCTTTGAAGCAGAAACGTTCAAGCACAGCTGCTGTCTACATTTGCGGCAAGCTGATAGACAGAGAAACTTTAAGGAATATTTAAAGTATTCTCTAAGGTACTGGCCAGAACCATCAAGCCCATACTAGTGGTAAACAGAGATCATTAATGGGCATTAATGACAGACCATTATGACTTTCAGAGATCATTAATGATTCATCATGTAGCAGTATTGTTCTGGCAATATCTAACAATTTCTTGGACCTGAATGTCGTCCCGTCCTTTTATTCAGAGCAAAACACATTATTCTTTAGCACAAATTTTCTACTCTGGCTTCTAGAATTACAAAAAAGGCTTGTAACCGGATACCGGTTCACATTAAATTAGCTCTCTCTGTGTGATGGCCTGGCTGCAAGATACAGAGAGCTCCTCCGATGTGATAAGTAGGACTACAGCTAGATGAACTGTTTTACATTGTGCTGGGTTATTTTTTTTTCTCCTTTTTACAGGTAAATTAGGCATTTAGAAAAGCCATGTGTAAGTACAATTGTATTTATTATTTTCATATATTTTTTCAATTTAAATGTTCTTGTTTATCTACTATCAACTTTATCCTTCTTTGGTTAGGATGTAGATACCACATCATTTACAGAAATCTTAATGACTATATTTGGTGGCAGATTCCTTTATGGAAACCATTGTGCCCACTTGGTACCAGTAGAGTTCAATGGTTAACCTTGTTGTTTAGAGAAAAGTGTACAGTCCCATGGGCAGTAGACCAGAAAAATAAATTTATATTTGCTCACTTAGCATTAATGAAGGGCACATGTGAAGCAAGCGTTGAGAAAGTGTGAGTATTAGTACCCCTTTTCTAGGAGAAAAGAACGTCTTGATTATAATGGATAATATAAAGAGTTCAGGATGGCACAATAGTAAAAAACGGGTGCCGTAAGCAATAAGGGATTGTCTTCCCAATAAGAAACCCAATAATACACTCAAAAAAAACAAAAAGAAATGTAAGCACCCCAATAATGCTCATAAAGTATATTAACCTCAGTTAATAGTACACCTTCGTAGTACAGGTCATCAAGTACAATATATTAGCATGCTAGAAAAAAGGGCACATAAATAAAAAATCACATATCTGTATTAAAGCACCATGTGAATAAGCGGTACCCCTCTAATGTTTTGATGTGAGCGCCTTTGTCAATGGCTATGTTTATGAAGATACAACTAGCGGGGCATTTGGACCTAAGTAATGGCTAAATGCTGCTTTATGATGTCATGCAAGTAAAATAAGCAGTGACATAAAAGTTTGCATCCCCCGCCAGTCTTTAAATCAGAGGACCACCGCGTAATTCCCCCATGCTCATTTGCCCGGTCTTTTTTGCTGATTTCTACACTATATTTCCCTCGGTCAATATATATGAAACAACGAAGGAGAAATTTAGTGTAGTAGCTGTGAAATCAAGGATTTATTGCCAATAAAGAACAGCATCCAAACTCACAGACACAATGGCTATAACGATCCTCTGGGAAAAAGACACATAAAAACAATGATGTGATTCTACTGCTGTAGCAGAATCCTGAACGTGACAGACAGAGAAGTCCCACTGGAGCTTTCTGAGTAAAATAGCTTGAATCGACAGCCAATATAACCACTTAGAGTTCTCAAAACGACAAGGAAGAAAATATCAGCTATATAACTCTGATAAGAATGGAAGTTATGGTTTCATACTAAGAAGGTCAAACGAGGGAAAACAACATGTGGGCATGCACACGCATACATAAATATTATTTTTTTTATTAAATAAACCATCTGGGAATATACAGCCTATATAAAAGTAGCAGTTCTGTGTAATTGAGCAATCCCAAGAATACATGACAGTCATTTGAGATTTCCCAGCGGACTCAAAGCCTATCCTGCAAGTCAAGGAGCTGGAGGAATGGGAAAGACAGCAAATGCATGGACGTTTCCCCGCCACAAAACCACTGCTCAGTGGGAATCTTTGATCTCCCCAACCTGCCCATTTACACTGAGCTGGCTCAGCCTCCATATACCGGTTTAATAGACGCTTTATGCCTTTAAACCACAGAACGTTGGGATATGATGTCATATCCTGGAGCTCCTCAGCAAAGATGGCGGCTAGAAAAATACATCACTGAAAATGTTTGTTTTTCACAAAGGATGATGGTTGGTTCTTTTTTTTCCACTAATTTGTATTTATAGACTTTACTATGATACACTTGATTTTGCTAAACTGGTATAGCCACAGTTTGAAATTGAGATCTTTATTAAGTGTATTTTTTGGTTTTTGCCTGTATAAAAAAAACTGAAAGCACCAGCCGAGGTTCACTGTCTAATGCTGGGAAACAAATCTACTCTACTCTTATTCTTTACCTTTATCCAAATACTTTATTAAAGTGTATTCACGAAAATGAAGTCTACAGAAGTAAACATAATGGCCTGCATGGATCCGGAGTGCTGTCTTGATCGGTTAAACCTTGTGGTAAAATATATTGGAAGTTACTGAGCAAATGGACTTGCATTAGTGTATTAACATCTTTAATGAAATATGTATGTAAAAAAAGAGGTTTTATCATTAAAGCAAGACACAGAAAGGTGTAGTTACTATACCCAGGGGACAGCAGTAAGAATTAAGATTCCACTTTATCGACTTCACTATGTAGTTGGAGTGGCCAAATCCAGTGAGCTCCACCTGCTAAAGATTGAGTTGCTCCTGCATAATGCCTTGTAATGCTGGAGTTCTGAATTGTTAGTTAATAACGGGCGGTTTTGTGAAAGCCATCTCACTGATTTAACTTTGAATTGGGCATAGATGAGGACTGGCAAAGGGGGCAGGGAGTCAAATGCCCTATGGGCTGCTCTGGTTTCAGTATTCTGGAGTACCACTTGCAGTTCCACCCATGTACCCACTGGAGTGATAGAGTAACAAGGGCCCAAGGCAGCATTTACGCCCAGCATTTCTTTGCTCATGTATGGGTTGTCTATGAATTTCCTCTCTGTAAATGTTTTGGACAGAACTGCATAGTGCTCCATATCTAGCAATTGCACACTAATGTCTCTTTGTTCTGTAAGTTCCAGTGCACTTCATCACAAAGTTCATACTATCAAGACAACACTCACTTATTCAACTTTGAAGTGTGGAAGCTCTATGCAAAATAGGGCCCTCCTAATTAGGGGTTTCCTTATAATATCCAAAAAGAAGCACATTACTTTTTTCTCATGATTATTTACGCAGAAGTATACAAAGATGACAAGCGGTATTAAAGATGTTCTGCCTACAATGACTATGAACATTCACTTTCTTTGTTGTCGCATTCTTTTTCTAGTTTGAATATTTTATATTAGCATATTTCTAGTTGCATTGCAGTTATCCATTAGCAATATTGTCTATTTGGTAAATACATTTATGTTGTAAACATACATATGTGTATCATGTAATAATATCATAAAGACAATATCTTAAGCACCATAACATGTGAGATCTATGGAATTCATTAGGTTAACTTTATTCTTAACAAAATAACTTCACTGCCCTCTGCTGGTCATAAAGTAAATAGCTCATTTTAAGATTTTGAACTAGTATTTATGGTATATATGATCCACAAGACATAACGCCTGCAACTAGTGACCTCTTGTGGTACTAACATAAAACTACACCCTCTTTTTAAAAAACATTGATGCACAGTAGGATGACCTTAAAAATTCATGTAACATATGCCATAAAAAGAGGCAAGTAATGACATAAAACAGAAATATGTCAGCCCAGGTTTATTAACTAATGTAAAATGTATCATCTCATTTTTTATCTCATGTTCTATCTCATTTTTCCATAGCAGTATTCAATTACATATAGAAACAGAAAAATTCATATTACATTAAATGTTTTTACATAACGCCAGTAGATTCCATAATGCTGTTACAATCAGTGGGTTCATTTAAAGTCACATACAATAACAGACAGAATTTGTCAGTATATAAGAACCATTTGGCCCATCTAGTCTGCCCATTTTTGCCGATGTAAAAACTCATTGTTCTTGTCTTTGATTCAGGATAGCTTTGTGCCTATCCCATGATATTTTCAATTTTTAGCATTGTATTAGCCTCTGACACTTCTGCTGGTTACCTCAGTACTTATGTTCATCAGTTTATTGAAGAGGAGAACAATTTAATTCTGTTTCAATTGTAATAATAATAATAATATGTTGTATCACTCAGCAAATAGTTTGGAAATGTTAGACGAAGAGGTCATAATCTAAAACTAGAGGGTCAGAAACACTAGAAACTTAGATGCATAGAATGTATGCAAATTTACTTCACTAAGATGGTAGTAGATAAGTAGAACTGTATCACAGCAAAAGTGGTAGAGATAGAATAAGCTTAAAGGCATCCTGAATCTAAGACGAGTCCAAGGACTGATTAAGATTTAAGTCGTTTACACTTTTTAGGTCTGAGAGAGGTTTACTTTGTATACTCATAATGTAGCATCAGTTGAAATAATTTATTTTAATTTCAGCGCTAATAAAAACAATTTCAACCAATAACTAGGTATTTGCTAAGCTCTGACATGCTGCTACAATTTAATTTTATATTTTT